>JAZGTK010010917.1:0-16024 GCA_036877625.1 Ambastaia sidthimunki | reverse complement strand
AGAATTAACACCTGATCTCATAACATTTGAAATAGACATGGTGGTAAAAAGAAAGCCACACCTTCAGCAGAAGAGGGTATTTACAGATCCTCTGGATGGGAGAAAGCAGGTACCCCTCAAGAGGAACATCTGTGCTCTTCTTACCTCCCAACAGCATGAGGTGCTGAATAAACAAACAAATGACCATAAACAGAAATGAGAAGACTCGAGGTAATGGCTCACAGAAAGTTTGACTCATTGACGAGTTTTCCGTGGAATACAACTCTCTCACATCCTGGTTTGTAAAGTTAAAATAAGTTTCACTTCAACAGATATTTGAGATCAATTTCTCTCCTACAGCAAATTCATCTAACCAGTAATAAAATCTGTGCTGCGGGACTACAGAATTGAAATTGATCGGTGATACGACTCATTTCTAACTTTTTCTCTGATAAAGATGAGTCATGAAGGTGCTTACCAGCAGGAACGTCCGCACGTCAGGGATTTTATTTAGCTCCATCAGTAGTCTGAGTGCTTTCTCGTGGTTACTACAGTATTCCCCATACACAGAGAAACGTTCCCTCTGTAGGAAAGAAAGGAGAGTCACTTTTCAAAACACTCTGTGGTCAAAGCAAAACTTCAGTGGATTTATCAATGCAGTTCAACATCAAAAGTGTTCACACCTGACTCAATCTGGTGTCGCTTCAGTTTTAATATTCTACCATAGGGCCCCCAATCTGTTTTAACACATTTTTAAATACAGACATCTGTTGTTGATGGGAAATGACAATCCCATTTCTGAACCTTTAAATGTACATATAATAGCTAATAAACAGATAGTAGCAAATAAGAAATGCTTTGTAATCTCTTTTTGTGAAGTTCACTGGCCCCCTCCTTTGACAATCTTTCACATACACAGCTGAGAAGGGACATACAGTAAGCAGCTGATTTGAGGTAGTGAAACTTGCAGAAGCCCAGCGGATGCTAGCTGCTATCGTTCTGCCCTACATTATTCGAAACAACACAGGAAGTGAAATTGACGCTCAAAGGTTTTGTCTGAAAGCCACACCTTCCTTCGCCCCACAAAAGCTAAGTGGAAATAGGAAGTTGCAAAATTAAAAAAGAAGATAACAAGCAACTAATCTTTAGACATGTTTGGGTGATAAACGCATTCATCCGAGCATGTGGTAATTCCAGCTAATCTAAAGTAGGTCCACCACTGAACTGCACAAATTCCCTTTAAATTCTATAGTATTTGTTTTGTAACAAAACTTTTTTTTTTTAAACTTGTGTACAAAACTAATGTCAAACATAACGCTTTAAATGATAAGAATATATAAAGAAATATAAATCCTGTCAAGTTTGTCCAATCTTTTTACTTGTAGTGTATTCTAAAATGATTAAAAAATACAATGAATGAATAAATGAGTGAGTGAGAATTAAGTTTAGTTAAATTTCAATTAAAACTTAGTAACAGAGGCTAGTGTGGTTTAAATGAAGGGCGTTCATGTAGATTTATAAAAACAACCAATCATTCTGTCAGGAAATGGTCCAGAAGACCTGCTCAAGCGCAGTCAAATGAGGGATGAGGTAAGAGTGTATTAAAGATGCATTGGGTGAAGATAGGATGACATTCATCTGAGCTGCACAGGAACCGTCTGTGGAGGGACTGAAACCCTGACAGGGACGCTGTGTCTTCCTGATGGCTGATGGTGCTTGAAGCTTCCTGACAGAGCAGGAAACTCATCCTGGGATTTCCAGAGGCACCTGTGAGCTAACAGCAGCAGAGTTTGTTTTCCTCTTTTCAATGCAACTCTGTTTCCCTGCTTTTTTCTCTTTTTAACATTTTCATTAAAAGTGAAAAACCACAGCCAAAGTGTGGTTATATTAAGATACAGCAACAAAGTGCTACTTTGATATATACCATATAAAAATTAATTGTGCCGCAGTATTTCTGTACTATTCCAAGGTATTTCCAAAAGTACTATGGTAACTTCTCCAAAATACCAAAATAGGAGGTAGGTCATATCTCCATTTCCCATCCGTTTTTACACAATGTTGTCCATGTACTGTACTTGCAGTGAGTTTGCCATTTGCATTAGTGTGTGTGTGTGTGTGTGTGTGTTTGTGTGTGTGAGAGAGAGAGAGAGAGAGAGAGAGAGAGGGTGTTTGCTTGAATTTGGCAGGAGCTGAAGTTCTGTGGTTCGGCCCTCAGGGCTTCAGACCTCAGCACCTGTAATGAGAGCGCTTTGGCAACATCACACACTATCCATGATGAACATCTGTCCTGGCAAAAGCTTTTAAACAGCCCTTTCAAGAACACACACACACACACAGGCATTCCAATTAGGGGGAAATTCATTACAGTTTGAGGTTAAAACCTCAGAATGTTTCAGTGAACTTGGTCGGAGGTCACATATGAATGCCAAACCCAAAATGGATTGTAGGAAGAACCATAGAAAGTGTTAAGTCTTTAAAAACTGCATTTAATTTGCTTTCAAAAATACCCGACTACTGCTGAAAGCCATCACTCAGAAGAAATGAATCAAATCATAATAATTATAAGCATTACCATATTTCCTAAGAGGGGAAGTGTTACAGTCACAACTTTACACAGAAACAGAGGCAGAATTCCAGACAGCTATTTAGACATTAAGGAAACAGTGCTGGTCATTTTAAGGTCTGGACCCACTTTTATAAATCAAACAATACTTTCAGTGACTGCCCAGAGATGTAATGAGCTCTAACTGTAAATGACCCTCCAAAACAGACAGAAAACCCCCAACTGGTTGAACTTGCTCAGCAGTGAGGTTAAGCAAATCCAGAGATAAGTGTTTTCTTAACAATGCATCATGCAGTGATTTTGGATCGGGCTCAGCTGGGCTGGAGAAACCTTCTGCTGAAACCCAGAGAGCTGTGAACTAACATCACACATTCCTTTCTCCTGCAGAGCGTCAAAGCTGCCACTTGTGTCCAAAATGCTCCTTTGACTATTAACTTTTAAACACGGAACGCCTTAGCAAACACGTGCTCAAAGCATGAAAACACAAATACACATGCACTATATGGATCTTAAGATTTCACAGAGAGATCTGATGGCCATTAAGGTCTCAGCATAAAGCATGTATTGACTGTGATCACCCCCAGGCAAAAGTACACATGCTTTGAAGCTCCATTAATACTATTTTTTGGGATAACAAATCTATGCGCCAAAGCTCAAAGTTAAATACAGGACTGTGTACTGTCTGCACTGAAGGGTCATTGCTACAGTAGGGATTCAGAGTTTCTGACTGAGTGCATGGAAAAGTGAATAAATATTCATACAGAGCAAGACGCCTTTTTCACAGACCTGTTTACTGTAACCAGTCTGAGTAACTGGCATATTTCAGTTTGTTGTGGCAATGGTACAATTGTTTTTACTGGGTGAATTTTCAGATTCATGGGCTGATAGTATTTTGAAAGAAAGGAGGAATCTTGGTGAAAGCATCTGGATTTAGTACATTTAAAACAGTCCCACACTGGGAACAAATTAAGTTCAGTTAAGCGATATAAGGGTGTACTGGGACTACAATGGTTTGCATAAACAACCTCAGAGTTCATAAAGAACCACACACAACACACAAGTGACCGCACACAACATTAAACTAGATCAAAGATGATGCATGACATCACAAACTCACAAACTGGAGGAAGACGTGTCCGAGAGAGTGATGAGACTGCGGTTCAGGCTGCAGGCTGCTATCCAGAGCGGAGAGAAACTCGCAATGGACGTCCAAAATTGACTCGATGTTGGAAAACAGGATCTGTGTGAAAGAAACAAAGTTAAAAAAAACTCACCACAACTTTACACTCGCTTACACTTTATAGCAGTGTAAACTTGAAATAAACATGACTTGAGGATGACATCACTGACGATGACCCTGGGGCCAGTTCTAAGTAACTGCAAAGTGAATTACTCTGAAAAGTGAATTAGTTCTGTTTAAAAGAACTTGTTTGCAGATGCCACATTGACATTTTGTTATCTATGCAATACAGTAATTCTGTGCAGATAAAAACCATCTCTGAATGTGGCGTAAGGGTCTAAATGCTTTTTAGGGCTTGTTGCATGTAAAGGACTGACTCAAACATTTTAAAAAATGTTTTTACCTTGACCTGCTCTGGTGTGAGACATTGTTGGTTTTCTGCAGTCTGGCGAATTCTCTGAAGAAAAGCCTGTTGGTTGACACAAAACAAAGAGAGAGAGATAGAAAAAGTGAGAGTGAGTGAGAGACGGACAGAGGGAGAGAGAAGAGAGAAAAGTAGTGGTTAGTGTTTATTCTTCATTTGGAATGAGTGGATACACTATGTAGCCACAATGAAAAGATGGAAGGGCACTACAACAAAAGATGAAAGGGCACTACAACACACATACCGTACACAAACAACCTACAAAAAACAAACCAACAACTCAAAACTCAAAGTGATGACTATATCACCACTTACCTTATTGTATAGACACATGGGTTTAAACAATATATAAACGCATAGTCATTATCTGCGGCATACCGTAAAATTTGGCCCTTGCGACCCCTCCCAACAATCATAAAACAAGGCCCCGCCCACAAGCGGTCACATCATGCACAAACAAATAAGGAGTGACATAGCATCACTGATGGTGCTAGCATCATTATATTTTATAAAGAACCTCAGATGTGTCTTAATTGCCTTATTTTGTGCTCTTGAGATTACAGAGATCATAAATATCAGTATTACAGGGATTATAACGATCTTTAGTGCACTGATTTGCATGGCTTGTTTTAGAAGAGTCTTCCCTGGAGAAGACGAGTCTGCCACTCATTGACTGTTTCTAAATCTGGCACTGTAAGACAATTCTCATCATAGCAGCAGCAATGAGGTGATCTGCTAACAGCGAGACGGCCTCACTCCGCCTCAGTGTCTGTTAAATTACCCATCACTCCGTCTATTGTCTCCAACAGTCTCCCACAGCAACAGCTAAAGACTCACCCAGAGCGCTTCACCTGTCACACGCCTGCCGTTTTTATACCGTTCCCTCTTTCTCTTCATTGTTATGTGCGAGTAATTCTGTGCATCTGTGTTTCAGCAACTCAAAAGACAGAAAAAAAATCTCAGAGCTCTCATTTTGTCTTTCCATCACTAATTCAGTCTCAAAGATTCATCCAAACAATTTCATTTAGTCTTTATTTACATGTCTTCACTTCATTCTAAACCAGTACGCTACATTTAAATGTTAAAATAAAAATAACATCAGAGCAACAGAAAAAGTGTCTGGAATGATATAAGGGTGTGTCAATAAATGTTAATGAATCTGAGTTTGAGTAAATTGCTCAAAGAAAAATTGAGGCACAGAAATTTGAGGCCCTTTACCACAATGACAGGACCAAAAGTTGGTTAATGAATACCACTCTGTGCCCCACAGCACCTCCTCACATCTCTCTCTTAATGACAGACTAACTCTTGCTCACACTTCTCCATCTCTGGAAGACATTTGCCCCGCCAGCTTATGTTCCTCTGAGAGTGTTTGTTTGTAAAGGCTCTCAGACTCATTTACAGTAGCTGTAAACGTAACGTCATGTGAAATCACATGTTTGGACTCGAGAAACATTCAGCTCACAACACAATGCTAAAGCACTGCTAAAACAAATAAATGTGGATCTTAAAAAAGGGTGTTGATGCATGTTGTGAAGTAAACACATATCAGAGTTTCCAAAAGGGGCTTGTAAGTGATACCCAGGGTATTGTGGGTAATGTCGGTGGCCGCGCTTCTCAGTACAATTCTTGCCGAGTCCCTCAGGCGTGCGCTAATTAAACCCTCATATGCCCCATCCAAATACATCTATAAAACAGTCATCCAAATGTGACTGGCCTGAGGGGGACTGTGGGGTTACAGCAGGGCTTCAAAACTGCCCCACTGACAGAACAAGGAGGGCTTAAAGGGCAACTAGGATAACACAAATGGAGTTTAGTTCTCTGAAATGTACTCCAACAGCAACCCTGCACAAAATACTGTATATTTAGGAGCTATCATTTAACAGTGAGAAAAACAAACAGCTTTTTAATATTCAAGTGTCATTCACCTCTAATTAGGCCTTGTTAATATACATATAAAAAATATGGCCCTTTACGGCATCACTCCTGCACTTACGTCAAAATATCACGTAAACATACAAATACTATAAGGCTACACTGTGCTGCCATGGCAACTGTTACCGTTCCTCTAGGCAACGGGGAGTGTGAAGTCAGCAGCAGAGGATGACAGGTGCGATGGGGGCATGTGTACAGAATGAAAAATGAATTCATTCATCCTGATTTAGATGCAAAAGGCACTGAACTAATGAAATACTGAAAATCAATCTTTAAAGACAATTTTGTTGTGACTTGCAATATCTCCCAGTAATCGGATGAATCTGAATTTCAATTCACCTCAGCAGAAAAGGGCAGAGACAGATCTAAACGACTGATTTCATGTTTCAAACTTCAGATTATCTGTGCCTCAAATATAGGAGTGTCATTCAGACATGAACCTGGATCTGGAATTAAATCTTTTAGCCTAGTAATGACCCATTTTCATATATCTAACAGAATCAGCAGAAATATGCTAAATGCAAACAAAATATTAAAATAATATAATTAAACAAATATAATTAAAACTGTAATCCGTAACTTAAAATTGAAACAAAAATAAGTTATTGCTTACGCATAACACGATCTCCTTATCTTATGCCGATTTCAGTTTAAAATAATGATTTGTTATTATTATATTGAGCTGCCAGGTCCGATTTTCTGATAAATGTCAGTGGCTTCATTTTGACTTTAACATATGTAATGAAAAAAGTATGTATGTAAAGTAACCTGCAATTTAACGTTTCAAACAGAGATTGCGATTAAGACTTAAAAGTTACAGATTGCTGCTTTAATATAATCGTCCATTGTTAATGTTTAAAAACAAATTTAGGACAAATTTGCCTGTAACTTAGTAATACCGCTAATATTAATATAACATTTGTGAAAATTATGCTTTTATTTCTTTTGCAATTACAAAATTATTAATTGCTTTATTTTGCATGTGTGTAAAGGTAAAAAAATATTGTATGCCAAGTTTATGGTCATTTTAATACATTTCAATGTTTGATTTGAATGACATTTTTGTTGACTTTTGTACGATCGACAATGTCAGTACTGTGTTGGGTCATCTCAATGTATTGTGTGTAGCACAATGTATGCCCTGGGGCAAAAGTATTTGAGAACCACTGATTTGTCCTATAACAAAGAGTTAGTCACGTCCAACAAAAATTACACATTTTAAACACTCCCGATGAGGCTCAAATATTGAAGGCTGCGATTGTGGCCATTCTGTCCAGCTGGTACGAGAGACAGGGGAATAGAGTTACACACAGTAGAATAGCCACAGGCTATTAGATCTGGAAGAGAATGAATGTGTCCATATGCCCCCACTAAGGAAACAAGCTGTTCGCTGCCTTTTTTTTCTCTCCTCAATAAAATGTTTTGCCAGGAAACAGACGTTATAATTTTGCCACCTGCAACACGGGGGTGACCTTAACCAAAACACTGAGACTTAATTCAATGACGGGAGTGAGACCTTGGCCTCTTCCATTTCAGGAAGGAAAAGGCAGAACAAACCATTTCCGTCACAAAAAGGCTGCTGTTTCCCACACAATACATCAACACTGCTCATTGTCTAAAGGGTTTTCCTTTTAAATTAGTGCTTTATCAAACAATGATTTTCATTATTGGAGCAGGAGGGGGGAAACTGGTTCGGAAGCTTGAACTGCCTGTCACTGTTGTATTACGGATGGACTAGTGCCAATAAACTTAGCACATGGAAACAGTGAAGTAATGCTTACACACATAAACACGTATAGCCCACTGAATGCATGCTAGCTTTGCTGTGGAATGTGGAGGTTTAATAATGCAAAGCAATGTGCCATGAAAGCCACTGTCGCTTCTGCTACACCACACACTGCACACACTGCTGTAAACCCCTCTGAATGTAAATGTAAAGTAAATGCACTTGTGGTGAATACTGGCATCATTATAGGGCCTGTAGCCATGGAGATTTTTTTTTTACAGGGTTGCACTGGGGTTCTAGGAAGCACAAATACATTAAAGGAACATTCTAGGGTAAATACAAGTTAAGTTCTATAACTTAAATACAAAAATGCCCGGGTTAGCCCTTAAACTGAAAACCTAAAACAGGTTTGTTTTAAATTCAGATCAGAAACCGCTAACAAATTGTCAATTTCTTTTAATTTTACAGATCTAAATTCTACAGAACAGAGCGCTGTGGGTTAGACATCAAGACATTTCTTGACATAATTTAGTGGAAGTTGTGCTGAATATGTTGTTAGCTGGTCATTGCTATACCGGATGCAGATCTCTCTTCATTGACCTCAAACCTAAACCATTGTGCACACAAAAACAAGCTGGTTCACACAGATGGGGACCTTTCGGGTTATGAGCGTGGAGTTTCAGAATTAAACATGATTACCCACTGCAGTAAACAGTCTTATCGACTGAGAAAATCTAACTGATGGATCCTTTCAGATGCAACGAAAACAAAAAATGTGCAGATACAACGGGCGCAATCAAACCAACGTTTCTGACAAACAGAGTTGGCATAAGCACCAAGCAAAAACTTACACAATGCAACAGCATCCACAAGCAGACTGAATCAGTAGAAGAACTTAAACAAAACCTAGGAAGATCTTCCCAGTGTCTGATCTTCAGTGTCAGACCTAAGAGGAGAACATGAGTGAGAAGAACCATTCACTCCAATCCAGCTCCTCTTGGTTCTCAAAAAGCCTGAAGAGGCAGTTTTGTCACCCTTGCATGCTCTTGGAGAGGTCAGACACTCCACTGAACGTTGATGGTCCACTCCAATGACCTGCTCTGTGGCCTCTCTCAGAGGAGAGAGCCTTTCATTGTCATGCAAACTGACATGGCACTCAAACCCTCTCTGATAAACAAACACGACTGCAACCCAATTAGCAGGACATTAGCAATGCCAATGTGTGGCTTTTTTCCCCAAGTATGGACACATGAAAATGCATTACAAAGATAAACCCACATAAATCACTCCAAAATGAGTTCATATAGATCAAATGATAGAGCATTGTGATACAAAATGATCAAATCATGGTCAAATCTGAATGCATATTGATAATTTACTGTAAGTCACGTGTCTGCCACATAAATACATGTAAATATAATGTAAAAGCTCTATTTTAGGATGTTTGCTTTGATTTAGAATGAACCTTTTTACTTTTCATTACAATCAGTACTGTGTACAATCGCCGAGCACACTCAGGAAATGAGAATCTTCCTCACAAAGAAATCATCTTTTAGGAACTAAAGCCCCCAAAATCAGAGCAACAGATGAAGTGAGGTGAAACTCGTATAGAGGAAATAGAGTTGAGTTCTCTTTACGGAAAGCAGAAAAGAGGAAGGATATGACTATGGACAGGAAACGGTGTGGTGTGAAGAGGCTTCATGTGGTCAGAGTCCGTCAGTTCAGAGAATCAGGCCACACGCATCCGAATGTGCAGCAAGAACAGAGAGAAGCCTGTTGCACACTGGATAAATGTATAAATTCTGATAAACTGATTTCTGACAAACTCATTTAGAATGTGACTGTAAAAGAGGACTTTAAAGTTGGGGCTAGGTTTATAACCAACCTATATGCAAAATTTTTATGGGTATTTGGCTTCAGATTAACCATGTACACACTGCAAGACTTTGGGAGTGACAACCAAATTTAAATATATAATTCTCTGTGTGCATGCAAAACAGGAGTCACTCCTGAAATTGACATCACTACAGCAATGATTTTTGAGAAAAAAGGTGTTTTTAAATATGTGATTCAGGGCTAGTAGGTCACTTCAGTACACAATGTGCGTATTTAAAGTAGGCCTACATTTTTGCTGTTCCATGAGTGAATTCGGTTCTAGAAGGCAGTAGTGTGAATGGGCCACTGTGAAATTGGAGCATAATTCACACATACAAAGAGCTGGAAATGACCAAAGTGTTTCCCAGTCTCACGTCGCAGGACATCCAATGCACCAGCCGTGCGGAATTGCCGAGCGACAGAAGGTCAGACATGGGCAAGGAGCCTTTTGTTTAATGTGAATCAGTCAGGCAAAGCTGGTCAGACAGTAAGGTGGACCAAACCAGACTGTCCATATGCTGCTGTGGACTTCAACTCTCCCCACTGCACTGAGGGTCAAGAGCCTGCTGCCACCACTTCTGCCAGCAGCAGACGTCAAGGCTATCACCGTTCTGCTTCACCTAGCAGACCACAGACGGCCAAAGACAGTGTGGTGGACAATAAGACGCCATTTGTATTGGGATATGCATTATAATATTATATGTGTGGCTATAGGCCTAAATCACATTAGGTAAAAACAAATCTATAAATGTAGTAGATAAGCGGAGTTACATTTACACAATAAGTAGTCAAGAAACTGAGGTATTCGATTACAAAAATACATCTGATTCACGTCACGAAGATCCTGTTTTAACCACATCCACTCAAAAAGAACACGTGAGGTCTGTCGCACGAGGGCAAATACAGTGGCACACTATTGAAATAAAGGACAAGTCTGGCTATTGCAACACAATCTTTAAACCCCTGGTTGTGAAACTAGGGTAAACTCAGCAATTTCTTTAAAAGACACAATCCTTACCACTCACCGACCGAAACTAGAGGACAAAACACATAGCACATAGTACAGTCTTAATATAATCTATACCGAGACTATTTCTTGGCAGAATTGTTCAGAAAGTGTGGAAAAATAACAAGCTTATATTATATAATACACACACATCTATATATTTATATATATATAATACATAACTGTAGTTAAACTATGACGATGATACCCACTGTATGCAAGAACCTGCAATATTTCAAACCAACATTGGACTGAAAACTGTGTTTTGGAACAGCCACAATTGCTTAAAAACATAAGGGAAGCTAGAGATGATGAAAAAGCAGAAATGCTAAAACATTTAAGTGTACTTCTAAGCCTTCAGAGTGGCATGTGATTCCTACCAATCGGACGAAGAAACGGAAGTGAGACATTTAAAACAGTGCTGTGCTGTTTTTAAAAGAACAACGAGTACCAGTTTGAGTTCTTAACTAACAAATCTGAAACCTACAGGTCATGTTTATAGGTTCACCAAATGACGGTCCGACTAAAGAAAAGATGTGTAATTTAAAGTGCATTACTGCACACAAAGATTGTTACTCGCTTTCTAGTGTGAACTATCTATGCAAAGTAAGATACCAAGGTGCAAAATGTGGGATTAATACTGTATCAGAGTTCTCTCTCCTTCAGGGTATGACTGCTGTATATTGACATATCAAACAGCAATGTTTAACATTCACACATAATCACATTTACAATTATGAATCATCTCCAGTTACTTGGTACCATTTCCTGGACATTAGAAACACCACTTCTGATCAAACAAAATAACAGCAGGGATAAATAAGTTAAAAAGTGCACAAGCGAAAAATATAGTGACTTTAAAGTAACAGAAAACTGAATGCTTTTAATCAGCACTCACACTGAAAGTAGGCAGAAGTTATTTCTGCAGACACAGAACTTTACCAAGAGTCAATTTGCCTGATAGTCACTTTTATCCAGCAGACAGCGAACACGAGTAACAATGAGGAGGAGTTTTAAATGCACAATAATACATAGAACTCAGTTATTCTGTTAAAAACTAGGCCGGTTTGAAGGAAATACAAAATAATTCCATTAAATAGTCATCAAAGCCAAGAAACATCAAAGCCAAACTGAATTTTCATGATTCATCAGGTTTCTACTCACAACAACTTGAGTTTTACTGCATTATACTGCATTAAAGCTGCAATCCGTAACACGGTTTAAAAATGTACAAAACCAAGCAAGTTACCAAGCAAGTACGTAATTGGTCTGTTTTTAATTGATCTGTTTCTTACCCACATTTGCAACTGTAAGTTTATAATAATGATTTATAATTTTCAAATTTCCTTCTAAATGTCAGTTTGGCTTCAGTTGACTTTAACATACATAAAAAGTACATGAAGTAACCTGCAGTTTTATGTTTTAAACAGAGAGGGCGACAGAGAGGCAACAGTTACAGATAGCAGCTTTAATTATATAAAACTAGGACTGACAAAAAATATATTCAAGTGCTATAATTTTACTTAAAATATTTTTTTCATACCTAAAATTTTTCATTTAAATTATTTTTATATAATTATTTATGGGTCAAGGAAATGTCAGTCATTCAAAGAGAGTTGTTTCACTGATTCGCACCCTTACAGAAAAGCATGCAAGATTATATACATCACATCAACACTCTATAAGAGAATTTATGTACATATTATAAAAAACCCACTCAGCCAGACATAATGGGCTCTAATAGGCAGGATATTGTTAAACTATAGGATGTCCATTCTCTCTTTGTCCAGGACGTCCTCAAGCCATAAACCATCAGACCTTCCTTTGCTTAAACGTCTTAGCACATGTTACTAATGACAGCATCCTGCTCATAGCTGGTTTTCCCGCTTTAAACAAACAGCTCTGTTTACTTGCTGGTACTTTAGTATTCAACGAACAGTAAAGGGTCACAGAAAAACCCCTGAGGTTCTTCAAACCTCACATTTGTCCTCATTCTCCAGTGCAAATGAAGAGAATCTTTACAACCCTCACTGGTTCCCACAACGTGAGCAAAACTGTCTGAATCTGATGCTCACGCTTCCTCTGAATGCCCTGCTAGAAACACACCCAGGCCCTTCCAAAGGGCCTTTCATGGCTCTCTGTGAGAATCTGCCTCGCTGCAAAGAGTATGAAGTAGTTTTGGACGAGAGGAAGGGGCCATTTTGGCCTGCATGGCGTGAAATCGAATAAATAAACCAAGAGAGAAGGGGGGAAAGGGAGAGGGAGAAAAAAATCCTCTCTTTGTGGCTGTGACCCAGCTAATGGAGACAAAGAGCCCAGCGGCAAGAGGACGGGGTCTGAAAGAGGGGACCCGAGCTCGCCCCTTTTTCTTCGTGACTGGTTCACCATCACCCCTCTCCGCCGCCCGCTGCAACAAAGTCCTCTTTGAGTTTGGCCCCCTGTCACGCACTTCCGCTATGAGGGGCTTCAAAGTCCACAAGAGTGGAAATGAGCCACAGCGCCACAGGAGAGCAGACAGACAGAAATGAGGGTGACAAGAGAGACTTATCTAATATGCTGAGGAGGAGCATGTGAAAGAACTTATTGGAAACCTAATGGAATGAAGAACCTAATGGAAGCCTGATTGAGATGATTGGACCAAAAACGCAATGCCATTACATAAAATAGGAAATGTGAGCGGTGCTTGTGCAAATTGTTTGGCACAATGCTAGGGTGTTGATTGTGGTTGCCAGGGTGTTGCTATGCAGTACTCTGGGTTGTTGAGAACTCTGAGTTGTTAGGTTTCTATTACAAAAGAGCCCTGAGCCAAGTCTCTACAATATTCTGGTCCCTAAACATGGCCAAGGTCACACCTACAATGCAAGTCCAAGATGTTTTTGTTTGAGGTCACAAATGTACGTCACACCACCTTAAATTCACAAAGAAAACCAAGCTTCCATGACCACCCTGTCATTACAAAGCTTACAGAAAATCCAGCACTGCTTCTGACTGACTGTTGGACAGCACTGCTAAAAAGGTTTGGTGTTGACATGTGGTGGTCCAGATAAGATCTCAGTCCAGATTGGAGGGACCATCTGGAAGGCATTTGGGCTCATCTCCATGGAAGAGCGATTGAGCACATGGAAAGGTGCCATGAAAGCCAGGGGTTCACTCACCATGGGGGGGAAAGGAGACACTAGACCCTGAGCTGGTCTATACGACAACAACAGACACCAGCCCTAGTCATGTGTCACCAGTCATTATCTTGACCAGTCAAACACACACAGTTTAATTGCCAGTGATGCGTACTGACGTATCACAGCATCTATCTGACTGCAGTGGCTTGCTTTGTCATTTATCAAGGGCTTATATGTGTGTGCGTGAATTATCTGATTTCCTGATGTGCTATTACTTCTCCCTTCTAGATGAATGGACTCAATGTCATTATCACACTGTAAGCCAAACATCCACAATGTCATCACTGCACTACTGATTCATTCGAGTCACATTACATATGCATGATTTCTGCATTGATTTAACTCATTAGTGGCTTTAGTGGCTGGACATGGAAACTCACCACAAAATCCCCATAAGATGACATAAGATCCTTTTACACCAGAGATGAAGACATATACAGAATAAATCTGTTACGTGGCTCCATTACTAAATGAAACCTCAAAATGTTCAGTCTGACAACTGAATTTTGCAACAGGTCCCCTGTATACGAAAATGTTGTTTTTTAGTTTAGTTCTTTAAAACATGATCTATATACTCACGTAAAAAAATCCATACACCAATGCACTAATGTAAAGAACCTATAATGAAATGGAATGAGTGGAATGAAGTTACTTCACTTTAGTTCTTTGATTAATCTTAATTAGTTGCTTAAAATTAATCACCTCACTGTTTCACTGATGGGCATTTTATCAGGCTAACAGGTACTAATGTGGTCTCCAAGCATTCTTTAGAACATGAGTCAATTATTCAGTTTAAATCTGTCATTCTGACACAGTCCACATTCATCAGTGCTGCACGCTCCTTTGTTTGTCCTGGGCTGAGGCAAGCAGAAAAAGTTAATATCACGCTGTTCCTGCTTGGTTTCGCTCAGGAGGTACGGGAAACCCTATACATCTGGAAGAACCCTGAAGAGTCCACCAAAAAATCCAAGAGTCATGACACCCCGGCCGGCCTCTGGCCGCAAACCACAGGGGCAATTCCCTCAGGACAACTGTGGAATTCCTCAGAGCTCTCCCTCTCAAAAAAGGCCAAGGGGTCAATGCAGCATTGTATGGAGTACTATTTACTGCCGCCTTTCTCTTTGCAAAACATGCCTCTTGAGGAGGAGGCCATTGTCTACAGCTACAGAGGTAATGTTTAGCATGGGGTCACAATCAAGGGTATTGGCGGTCAAGAAAGAGAAACTCTGTTTTTTCAGTGTAGCGTATTGAAGAAAATAATCACCATCGCCATCCCACCTTGTTTATGTACACGAATCCTCACCACCTGAACAATTAAACAGCTGAGAACACAAACCAGAGCTTGTTAGAGTCAAAAACCTACAAAACATGGAGTTATATAAGTATTGGTTTAATGTCTGTGATATTGCTGCAGGCCACAATCTGTGGTTTATTGAACGTTTTGAGAACATCTGCTGAAAGACTTATCCCACATGACTGCGGTCTGCATACCTCACCTCCGTCTGATAACGCTCATAATCTCTAACACATGGATTTGTTTGCTGTCTGTTTGTTTGTGAAAGAGGAGGGAGTGCCAAAAGTTGTACTTCATTCATAAGTGTCTGTGTATGTGTATGTGTAGTGGCACTTAGCCAGACTGGTGTGATTAAATACAAGGTGCGAATCCAGCTAGTAAGAGTAGGTGACGACTATTACACCATCGACTGATTATATCCAGAGAATGTTATTCTGCTTTTTATACCTGAAAAAACACGTAGCATTTATTAGCACCTTAAAGGATTCTAACAGGAACACAGACGTCTTTATCAGTTCCATGCTGTGCTCGTGACCTCACAATGACTCACCAATCAGCTGGCTTTATCTAGCATTTGCAAGTTTGACTTTTGGATCAGACAATCTGATTAGCTTAGAATAGCAAATATCTCTTAGAACAACCTAGATCAACAAGCTTCTTTCACATAATATTTGTCAAACCACAAAAAGGCACAGCAAGATTATTTTTGCTAATTTTGCTGTTTATTTGAAATACCATTCACAAATGTTGACTGCTGATGCAGATCCTCCTACACAACGTTAACATGAAACCATTCCTAACATAAACAATACCCAGCTAACAGTTTTAGGTTCAATGTTTCCCCAACATTTTCATTAAGTAACAAA
>JAZGTK010010914.1:0-16027 GCA_036877625.1 Ambastaia sidthimunki | reverse complement strand
TTATTGTGTTATTTTGTTAAAATGTTTATATTTAATGTTTCTATGCTTTGGCAATGTAAAAAATTATTTTTATCATGCCAATAAAGCTTTTTTGAATCTTGAATCTATAGCGCCCCTACCCCAAAACTACTGAGAGTCAAAAGCCACTTTTGCCAAGACTGGCTACGGCGTGTTGTCTTGTATATTTTTGGCCATGTGGTGGCAGCATTACTTAACTCTTTGATTTAACGTCCTGACTAGGATAAAGAATTAATACTAACGGCTGTCTTGTACAGATTAGACCAGGTTTAAATGGACAAATTACTTAAACTTAATTTTTTTAGCTTAATGCTTTAATGACGTTACCGTTACTTTCACATGAAATACGTAGTCCTTTTTATTTAAATCAAACACCTAGTTTACTTAATGCCAAGTTTACCTAATTGGTTTGCATGCTTTTCTTAAGATCAAGAAAAGTTACCAAGCAACGGTAGCATGACTTCAGTCTATTACAATAATGTAGTTGTCGGGATGAACCCCACTGTTGTCAAGGCAACGCTTAGCAACAAGCCTGTGACGCTAATTTGTGTTTCCGGTTTGTGGGAGAGACACATCAAAGCGGTAAGTTTATTTTCTGTAGTATAAATTACGCACAACTGTTTTGATTTGTATTGCGATGTATTTTAGTAAAAGTATCAAATTAACAGAAAGCATATTATAGGTGCCCTGAAGTAGTTTGATATAATCATCAAATAACAATAATATATTTAATTGTTGTTTGTTCACCATCTCATATGCCTATATATAAATTAGAGCACAAATCTTTTCAATTATTTTTGTGTCTCAAGGTCAATCGTTCTTTTAACAGGATAATGTCAGATCCAGCGAAAGACAAAGCCGCTCGTCTGCTGAAGAAGCGTGCAAGTGTGTCTTCTCTGGGCAGTCATGAAGTCAGAGCTAAAGACACCATTGGCAAAACCAAAGAGTAAGTTGCCGAAATTCCTTAACATTTACAAACTCACGAAGAATAAATTGAAAATGTATTTGCAGATATCTAATGAGTAGTTTCCTAATACGTATATATAGGACGATCCGTAATAATTCTGTAAAAGTACTGGAGAAAGTTTAGCCTAGGATGAATAATTGTGTGTTACACTGCGGAGCACTGCTGAATTTGTTTACAATGTCAACAACCCAGCTACAGGAAATGACTCTTCATAGTTCATCTTTGTCTGTCTCTGTAGCTCTATCAGCACTGTGTCCTACATTGATGAGCCTGGTCACCATGACGATATTCCAAAGCCAACTGTGCACATGGAAAACACCTATCAGCTTAGTGAGTCTTGAAAAAATGATGACACATTACAAAGAAAGAAAGAAACCAGACTTAAAATTAAATAAAAGTTAAATTAATTAATACTTAAATTAATTAGTCATTAACAAATGTAAAATACACCTTTGCAAAGAAGCTGTCATCTATGAAGTTTCATATTGTGTAGACAGACAAAGGTTCCAATGTAAAAATATTATATACACAATACATTCCAATATACATGACCAAATGATTATTTTCACATGTATTTTTTGTATATATTTGAGCAGCACCGTCGCGTTGTTTCCCAGTGTTAACAGTGAAGGACATTTTGAAAGATGTGTTGAGCAGTTACCTGCAGGAGGAGAAATATGAAGCTGAACTGTGCAGACAAATGACCAAAACAATCTCTGAGGTCAGGCAACCATTACACACTGCTTTGGCTTTACTATGTAATATTTTTATTTATTTAAAGGTAGGTAATGTTATAAATATGTAAACATGAATATAAATTAGATCAATATGTGGGCAGCTAACATCTGTTATTGTAATTTAGGTTGTCAAGGCCAGAGTGAAAGACCTGATGATTCCTCGCTATAAGATCATAGTAATCATTAGCATCGGTCAGATCAGAGACCAGAACATGCGCATGGGGAGTCGATGTCTGTGGGATGCAACACATGATACTTACTCTTCACATAGTTTCAAAAACAGCTCACTCTTTGCTGTTGCTAATGTCTATGGTGTCTACTTTGAATAATACAACAATTCTTTGGCAGCTGCCTGGGTGTAGATCTGTGATGAGTGGGTTTAACCAACTTGTGATTTATGGGTGCTGTCACATTTTGAATAGTCTTTAAGTAAGTTTCTGAGGTTATAAATAGTGGTTGAGTTTCATTCAGATCAATGAAACTGCCTGAGTACTCAATTTCCACAGCATTATCTCATAATAATCATTTACATGTAACTGCTGTAAAACCAACAAACAAAATAACAGTTACACTTTAACTGGACAGACTGCAAACCAGTATACTCTGCAGTATACTATAGAAACACAATGAGTCTCAATTATAAAATGAGGTAAATTTTGTGTAAATTGTTTATGAATCCATCCTTGCGTAAATTGTTGCAGTAAATTAAATTACAGTTAAACAACAATTAAAGAACAATTGTATGTTTCATGAACAAGGTTCGGTTTGTTTGTGTCTGCGTGTGAATGTTTTTTTCACACTTTTCTGTCATTCTAAGATTCTTTATTTTATGTTAATAAACGTGAATGTTTTAAGTATTTTTCATTTTGTAATATTCATTGAGAGTTTGCTTAGAGTTTCAGATTTATTATACCAACACAAGATGGTAAGGGGCCCTGTCTGTCTCCTCCAAATGCCTGCTCAAAAATCCTTTTATTGGGTTTCTTGGGTTCAATTTTATTTTCAATTCAATTTATTTATATATTTCAATTTACAATGTTGCATTTTTTCAAAGCAGATTTACATATAATGAAAAATAAATGAAACGTACAGAAAACAGAACATATAATATTATTGCACATTTTTATTGTTCATTATAAGGTATATTAATAAAACTAATTAGGGATACTTGACATAACAGTTGACTTAACTGATGAAAACTACAACACAATTGGACCATTCGAATAAATGGACGTGCATTAGAAATCCCTGTCATTGCTTGTAAAGGCTTGTACCTCTTTCAGTGGTCTATAAGAGGGTAATGTATTCAGACTGCCTACTAAAACACTGTACTTCTAAGACTATGTGACATGTAGTCAATTAATATGATAGATGATAGGTATCATTTTAAGCAGTAAATGTCATCCAGCTTATATGGAGATGGCCTCACAAGGAAGATAATATTTTATGGGACAGGGTTATAAAGACTGTAAATAGATCATGAAAGTGACATGTTTTGTCAGGTATGGTAACCAACACCCGAAATGGCCATATCTCTGCATTTAACTTATCACTGGTGAGGAGTGTGCACCCTGGACCAATTAGGGGTTGGGTGCATTGCTTAAGGGCACTTCAGTTGCTGCCTGCCAGCACTGGAATCAAATCAGAAACCTTCTGATTACAAGCCTGACTCGCTAACCAGTAGGCCACAACTGCCCCTAACCATTGTGCTAGAAGCAGTGTTAACAAATTTACAAAACCAGTCTCCCAGTGAGCAAGCCAACATGGTGACAGTGGCAAGGAACCAAAACTGCAAAGATGTATATATGAAGTAATAATCCTTGGGCAAAACCAGGCTCAACCATAAAGGCTAGTTTTTCTCAGGCAAGTTAAAGCTGCAATTTATAACTTTCTTGGATATAAATGGAGAGCTGATAATACTGATTTATAATTATATATTGATTAAAAAACTGTTGGGTCTGATTTTGTGACATGTCAAGATCCATCCAGGATCCAGCTGACTTCAGGACCTTGGAGAAATTAAAGACAGACACACTTTGTGTGGAGCCAGTACATCTGTTTTTATAGGAATGAGTAGTAGGAATGAGTAGCAATATATTGATAGGACTATGTGTAGGCTACATTAAAGTGGTGGGTCTTTAATCTAGATTTAAACTGACATAGTGTATCTGCCTTCTGGACAACACTGGGAAGACTGTTCCAGAGTTTGGGAACCAAATATGAAAAAAATTTACCACCTGTGCTTGGTTTTAAAATTCTGGATATTTGCTATCAAAAAAGCCTTTTCTTAGCTGATGAAGTAAGCTTTATAGAGCATACATCAAGAGTAAGACAGTAGTTTAGGTTGTTCCATGTGGAAGATTTTGGTCCAATAATTAAAACATCACTAGTCATCACAGTTTTGATATAGACTATACATTCTGTTAGCTGTTAGCAGTGGATTTATGTGTCTCAATGGGCCTTGAAGAAATGTAAAGCTAAGTACCTAACTCTGGGTCTCTTAATAATTGTTCCCAAAGATTTTACATATATATACAGGGTAAAAGGCAAAAGCCCAAGCACCAAGCCCATGCAGCCCTTCATACTAAACTGAACTATGACACCTTTTCACTCACAGCCACAAACTGGACTCTGTCAGATAAATATGATTTAATCCATGCCATTAGAGTTCTATTTATTTACATTTATTAATTTGGCAGACACTTTCATCCAAATTAACTTAGAGTGTATTCAAGGTATATATTTTATCAGTACATGTGTTCCCTGGGATGAAATCCACAATCTTTGCAATGCTAACACAATGTTTTACCAGTTGAGCTACAGGAACAGCCATATTTATGCTAACATAATTTTCAAGCCTATTTAAGAGAATGCTGTGGTTAGTAGCGTCAAAGGCTGTGCTAAGGTTCAGTCTAGAAGAGAGAAGAGAGATACAGCCACAATCAGCCAATGAGAGCAAATCATTTATCACTCTGATGAGAGCAGTGTCTGTACTATGATATGGCCTGAATCCTGACTGAAATTCTCGCAGATACAATTTCTTCGAAGAATTTAACATATCTGTGAAGACAACACTTCCAAGTATTTTTTAAATAAAAGGTAAATTTAAGGTGGGTTTGTAATTTATTAGTTCCCTGGGATCAAGTTATCAGGGGATAACAGCCAACTTGTAAGGTGTTGGGACATATCCCAACACAAATGATGAATTAATAATACTATGTAGAGGATCTATAATTTCAGGAAGCATCTCTTTAAACAGCCTGGTATGTATAAGATCTACTAAACACCTGTCAACATGGGGGGTTAATTAAGCATTTCAAAAGCTGCTATATAGAGTGTCTTAAAGGTACTTACACACCTTTTTAAATAAAGATGAGAAGATAAACTTGTGTACCCAGTTTAAACACAAGCCTTTATTTTTAATAAATATTTTTAATTTTTAATATTTTTAAGTTTTATATGATGGGAAAAACATAACAGAGCCTACATATGTAATATACATTCAGCAATAATTATAAAAATTCTTTAATACCACAATTCTGCATAAAACTTGTCAGCACATAAGTGGAAAAATGTATGTGTATACTACATAAAACTATTGTGGGGTTTCTTATATCAAAATCCATTACTGTGTGTTAACGTGTATCTGAATAGGGAGGTCGGTCAGGTTTACAAAAAAAATACTGCATATACAGTATGTTGCCTATAGTGCTCTGAAACAACATCAGTATTTATGGTAATAAAATACCAGCCTGTATTATTTGGGGCTTTTACATTTAAATGGACCATTCCTAAAGAATGCTTGTATGAATTAACAACACTCAGCATGAGACACACACTTGTTATTTGACTTAATCTCCTGTGATTTCTTATCTGTGAGTTCTTAAGAACATCCGCCATGTTTAAATTATTAACATACAGTAACATGACAGTGTGGCTGAACTTATTTTTAGGTTGATAAAATGTGCTTAAAAAGAGAAACAGGCCCTGCCAGTAAAATTCAGATGGTTGATGTACATGGTTGAAAGTGTGGTCGTTCTTTGGATTATTTATTTATATTATTTATTATTTATATTTAAATATAAATAAATATAACATTTATTTTATATAATAGATAAATAAAAAGCTATCTTAGCTTTTTAAGTTAATTACTACATACCTCTGTTAACAGAACATCCATGCAGTTTCCCATAGTGTTTCTAAAGGTCTTCTTCGTTAAATAACACACCCAGTCAGGGCCTGAAAGCAAAAGAGATCTATAAAACCTTAATTACACTGTTTATACACATATAAAACTATGACAATACTATTATGTCATAATTACTCCTGGTCACAACCCCCAATACATAATTTAACAGATTTAAAAAATGCTTGTTTATCACCACATTTACATATTGTGCATTAGATTTAAACAAGATTAAAAGTTGGACCAAAACAATTACTGATAAACAGTTTAATGCTGACTTTTTATAAATAAAGGTCTGACACTTTATAAATAAGGGTCTAACTAAACTGCTTTAACTGAAATTAGACATTTATAATACATCATTTACAACAGCTTACAGTAGTTTGTTTCCATGTAAGTTTTAAATGTGCAAATAAAAGAAGAAAATAATAATATCAACAAATAACATTCAATAAAATATTATTAATAGAAATTTAAGCTCTAACACAGAATAAAAATACAAACACAGAATAAAAACAAACAACCATTTACTAAAACATTCACAAAACATTTATTTAGTTCCATAAAATTATTCAAATAATAAGTTAAAATAGTTCTGATATCCAAAGCAAAAAAAAATTAGCCTTTTGAAACCTTCAAAGCATTTTGACTTTTTGACTTGTAATGAAACTACTGAGAAGAAAACATTGAGAAGCGCTGGCAATTCAACAGGTGAATTCAATCTAAACAGGTTAATGGGCAGATGTTTTGTGGCTAGCCATTTTCTCAATTAATGTATTGTAGTTTGTTTTCTCTTTAAACACTAGGGAAGGTAACAATCTGTTCGTACAGTCGATCAAAAATAGTTTACATATTAAGAGACAAAATCTTGTAAGCATCTTGTAAGCAAAATCGATTTGATTACGTATTCGTTGAGTGTTCATTTGTACACAAGGGGGTGCATTAAAAACATGTTTTATTTTTGAACAACACTACCACTCTAAAACGCATTTTTTTAAATACGCACACTGCTCACTCAGATGAGAATCTTGGAAGACACCTTGGCAAACACGGATTAGCCTTCACCTACTGAGAAAACCCTGAACTCAGACTGTTGTTACCTGCCTCACCTGTTTTGGCAATCAGTTAAATTAGCCTACCAGCCACTGCAGGAATCCAGTTTAGCATGTCCATAACATGTTTTCCAGTAACTATGTAGTGTTTATTGTTTTTTAATTAATGATACAGAGATGGAAATTTGAAAAGGTTAAATCTAAATAAAACGCAAGATCTATTAATACCAAGTCAAACTTACATTATATTTAAGTTAAAAATTAAGAGGATATTTAAAATTTTGTGTAACTTCAAAAAGTAACAATAAGTAATTTGATATTTGTGTCTCTTAAGTCTAGACTAATAGGTATCTTAGGAGAAAGTAGTTTGCATGTATGTACGGTGTAACCAAACGCCCAATGATAAACTGTTATGCTTACAAGTATAGAGGAGTCAAAGCTAAAGTTAGTTGAGGTCTGCATTTGCAGAAGCAACATGCTAAATGTATCACTTCTCAACCTTATGTTTGCTGCTAAAGAGCTGTAAATGTTTATGTTGGTATATCTCTCTATATAATAATCTTTTATTAACAAACATTTACATTGAAATAGAAAACTAAGTCATTCCTAGAAACAATACCAGTAAGAAACCAACCAGAACTCCTTAGCAACAGCCTAGCAACCATACAACATGGTTAAAACCACAAAGGCACTTTAATAACTGTATGGCAATTCTCTGGTAGCCACCTGCAACACCCTACAATATAGAATGTAGGGCAAGCATTACATACTTAAAGAAAATATAGAAATCTAGTTAAAACGTGTTAAAGTAAAAGGTTTGTGCATGATTGTGTCTATATGGGAAACAGACACTATATATGTGTGCTTATATTTAGCTTGGTGTAGGGTAGAATGAGCTTGTGAAAACATACTTAAGGTATACGTTCACTGTTTTCTATGTGCTCAGCACAGGAGTTGTATCAAATCACTAATGTCTGCTTCAGTAATCAGGTATTTTGAAGTCTGCCACGTAGACAGCAAGGCTTATGACATGTCTGTGTTTAAAAGTTAAAACAAAATTACATTTTGCAAATCTTTAGCAACACACCTGCAGAAGATTAAAAATACTAACACTACTGTGGTAACCCCATCCAACCTGCGTTTTCAAAGAGGTCTTTTACACACTGACAATAAATGATGAAAGTATTTCTTTAAATATTCATACTTTATCTACCACAGAATAAAGACAAACATTTTTGTATATTCATCAGGTATCTTGCAGAATAAGACCCAAACTATTACTGGCTGGCTCACCTGAGAGTAACTTTTCATTATTTCAATAGTAAAAATACAAAACAGAAATTAACATCCTTACACAGTTTCATTTTCATTAGGCAGTTAAAGGTAAGCTATATCGCACTGGCTCATTGTCTAGGCATTAGCTGGAGAAACGTCACACCAGTGTGAGGTTATCTGATAGCGCAGAGTTGGCTGATAGGTAAAGAAGTAATTAGATCAGGTTGCTGAGACAGGAAGATAAGAGAAATGTAGGTGAGTGTAGAAAAAAGGTAGAAATTAATATGATCATAGTACCGTATTTAAATGCTGTACATTTATGCTGTTATCCAAGCGAGGTACACTGCATTTACAGTATACAGTATTTGTATTAGTATGTGTAACCTTTGCACTACTAATGCAATGATCTGCCAGTTGAGCTGGAACACTAGTTAACACAACCACTTGCAGCTTATTAATATATTGATGTTTCGTGAGATACAACTTTTCTTTTGTGATTGACTTGTATTAAATGGACTTATGGATACCCATATACACATTAATAAAGCACATTAATTTTACAACGAGAATGGTTATGGTAGGTAATTTCCTCCAACACATAAAAGCATAGAGTTTGAAAGGCAAGTAGGACATTCTATCATTGCATTCGGACCAAATGCAATGATTGAACACATTTTATGGTTCTGCATCTTCCAAAGGTATATGTTTATAAAAATATATTTAGACATTTTACTTAGTGATTGCTATCAGGACATAAAGAGACTTTCCACCACCATAACAAAACATGTTTCTGGAAAAAAAATTGCCTACCTTACCTTTAATTGACTTAGTGTGACTAAATAACTGAATTAGTATGGTCTTAAGGCTGTATTCCATGGAATCATAGACCTGTCTGCGCAGGGACACAGAGGGTAGTGCGTTGCTCAGGACATATACTGTTGGCTTATAGAGCTGCTGTCCTCAGGTGCTTAAGTTCAAGTCTGGCCAAGGTCAATGTCCTGATCGCATTCCCAGTCTTTCCTGTCTGTTCACTACTGTCCTATCTAATAAAAGCAAAAGGGCAATGTCAAAAATAACTGCATAGAATGTTTATCTTGGTAGTTAACATAATATTTTGAGCAATGTCCTACAGTGTGGTACTTCATCCAAAACAGCATTATTTTTATTTGTGTATGATTATTAAACATGCTATTATTATGACCTCCTATTGGTTGAGGGACTTTCTGGAATACACAAGCATTCATAACAAACGCTTGTCAGGCAATCTCTGAGTAATCTGTGAACTTTATATGAAAGCTTTTCTTGAAACAACCTCTCTGTTTTCTGAACTGTGTCGTTGATATGTAACAGCAATGAGTAAAATGAAATAGTTTTGTCAAACACTTTGTCTTTTACTTTGGCATTTACAGATATACAGTGTTAAAATGTGTGACAGTGCATCCAAACCACACCATTGGTAACTGGTGATGTCCGATAAATTCAGTATTCAGTGTTCTGTAATTTCAGAGGAAAATGATGACTAAACCTTCTGCTTTTACTCTTATGACCAAAACACAGAAGTACAAACAAAAAATCTTTAACCATTATGTCATGGGCCGAATTTCTCTTGAAAATGACATTGTCCATTTCATTGAAAGTGAAACGCTTGTGACACTTACTCTTCTGAAGAAAGAGGAAGTGTGTATCTGTATGTGTGATATAGGAGGGGGAAGTATCACAATGAGTTTGAGAGATGCAACATCTTGCCAGCTTCACTATTTACAGCTTTTCCCATATAGAAGGGATACAAAACTTGACATAACTTTCAAAAAGATGCACAACATAAAGTACATTGCAGCGATTGTCTTGGCACTTTATACATTTAGGCCAGCCATTTTTTACTCCTGGACTGTTACTGTAGTCCAACTTTTGTGATTTCTCCTAATGTATAATGTATGGAGCTTGCTGTATGGGTGATTATGTAACGCAATTTCAATTTATTGAAATATACATGTCAAGGTTTTGCTGCTTGATGCTTCATTTAGTGCTGAATAAACAGCAATCATTTATACTTATCTAAAATACATAAAGTTTGATTACCACACATAAATGATGTCCCTTTAAACATTTGTGGTAAATTACATGTGTATTCAGGGAGAAAATTCTATATTTTTGTGCAATCAATTAACAAAACAGCAGGGTTACTTGAATTTTCAAAAGGTATTTTGTTATTTGTTCAAATGTTAATAAACTTTCAACTTAAACTAAACTAAAACTTGACCTCCTGTACAGCCTCATGGTTAAAATAAAATATCCATAATCATTAGACCTAACCAGATTTGATTCATTACTGTTCTAAATATATTCATTACACATTACATTCATTATTCATTATAAATATTACACATAATAATTATATTACAGCAGATTAAAAGTATGTGATACTTTAAAATACTTTATTCGATACTTTAAAATATCTTCACCTATTGACACACCTATTGACCTCCTTATAAGTTTCTTGTGGTTCTCTGGTATTTAACCTAACTTTCTGATTTATGGTTCTTAAACTACCCATTTTAAAAAATACCTATTTAAAGACATTGAAGCAAACTGAAGACCGTTTGCTGCAGACGGGGTAATGTCCAGTTTCCAGTACCTCTTTGGGATGATATATAAATAATGTTGAGAGTTGTGTGTGCTGTGTTATGGTCCTGAATAGCTGCTTTGTTAAGTGTTAAGTTACACTGTCAACATTATTGCCTGAAGTGATTCTGTTTTATAAACACCTGACATCCTGAGAAACTTTAGACCTTATCTCGGTAAAACAAAAATAGTTTTCAATATAATAGTTTTAAGGCTACACGTTCATATGAGTATACTAAGAGTTAACGTTCCTGCTAATGTTCATGATACTAATGTAGTGGTTACTGCTTAAACATTGATTCGTTTCATTTGCTGGCAAAGTTAATTTGACGTTAAGTAATACACGTTTTAATAGACGAGTCCTATTGCGAGGAATAAACTCTGCAGAATGTGTACAGAAGTGAAAGGGTGGGGGAGTGACGTAGAATATGACCGCGTTTCTGGAGCAATCCACTAAACTCGAAGGCACACACAACAATTTAGTTTAACCATATTAACAGCTTGGCTGGCGGATAAAATAAATCTGACTTCAACGTGACGATTTTGGTTCTCTCAAAATTAATTATATGTGCTTTAAAATAAGCAACTATTTAGCACAGCATGCCCGTGGAAACACCCATCTTGATCTACCCTCTGTTGTGCACGTGGTACAGTCCACTGGTAAAATTCCGAGAATTGCAAACTGCGTGTTCTCAGAAGAGTTCTTCCAAGAACTGTCTTCGCTGGACACTTCCAAGAAAATTATACCAGGTGATTTAACTCTATCTAGCAGAAAGTCTAGACTAAACGTGATATGCTTTATAGAAATTAGTTTATTTGACATAATTTCGTTTAAAGCAAACTACTTTGTTGTGTCTGAATTTGTCATTTTAATTTTGCAACTAGACTTTTGTTGGCCTAACTGTGTGAATAACTTACCTTATTCGTCTCGTGTCCCTGGGACAGAGTTGCATTAGACTTTAAAAATTAAAGAAGGGAGCAATTCTCAGTGAGCTCACTCGGGATTTTATCATAAAAGCAACTTTATATGGGTGGGAAATAAATGTATTGCCTCCAAAATAGACAGTCTGGTATAGGTGGTCATTCAACATTAGATTTTTCTGTACTTTGAATATACATTATGGATTTAGTGTAACCTCGCTGTTAGAAATACTGTGTTTTTAAGTTTCTTTCTGCCTCACATATGTTGTTAAACTCCAAAGTACTCAAGTGAACGCGCATACATGTATTTTTACTAAACGATCTAGGTTAACGTGGTAGAGCAAATCAGTGAAGTCCAGTAGACACGCGAACATGTTTTATGTTCTGTCATGACTGGTTCAGCACTCAGGCACATTAATATAATCAGATTATTTATGGACAAAGACGCATATTGTACTGTTTTACACTTGGGTTTATTTATTAAAATTAACACCCGACACAAATACCTAGTGAGCAACCTACCTAGACAGCATTTTTGGTCATTATAGGCTCTTTGCGATTTAGTAAGGCTTTGAAGAATTTATAATTTAGTTTTGGACGTGCCTGTGATGTGCAAAAAAAGCTGTCAAGATATACAGCAGACTAGATTTTGAGCCACTGTCATATTTAGAGTTTTGGGCAATAAAGTTAGTTATTATGCAAAATTATATAATATAGTAATTACAGAATGTTTTTAAATATCTTAATGGATATTTTCATTATATATAAATATATATATATATATATATATATCCTCATTAATGTACACCCAGCACCCCATATTGACAGAAAAACACAGAATTGTTAACATTTTTGCAGATTTATTAATAAAAAAGAAAAACTGAAATATCACATGGTCCTAAGTATTCAGACCCTTTACTGCGACACTCATATATTTAACTCAGGGGCTGTATATTTCTTCTGATCATCCTTRAGATGGTTCTACACCTTCATTTGAGTCCAGCTGTGTTTGATTATACGCATTGGACTTGATTAGGAAAGCCACACACCTGTCTATGTAAGACCTTACAGCTCACAGTGCATGCCAGAGCAAATGAGAATCATGTGGTCAAAGGAACTGCCTGAAGAGCTCAGAGACAGAATTGTGGCAAGGCACAGATCTGGCCAAGGTTACAAAATAAATTCTGCTGCACTTAAGGTTCCTAAGAGCACAGAGGCCTCCATAATCCTTAAATGGAAGACATTTGGGACGACCAGAACCCTTCCTAGAGCTGAGCTATCGGGGGAGAAGAACCTTGGTGAGAACTGAGCTATCGGGGGAGAAGAACCTTGGTGAGAGAGGTAAAGAAGAACCCAAAGATCACTGTGGCTGAGCTCCAGAGATGCAGTCAGGAGATGGGAAAAAGTTGTAGAAAGTCAACCATCACTGCAGCCCTCCACCAGTCGGGGCTTTATGGCAGGGTGGCCCGACAGAAGCCTCTCGTCAGTGCAAGACACATAAAAGCCTGCATGGAGTTTGCTAAAAAACACCTGAAGGACTCCAAGATGGTGAGAAATAAGATTCTCTGGTCTGATGAGACCAAGATAGAACTTTTTGGCCTTAATTCTAAGCGGTATGTGTGGAGAAAACCAGGCACTGCTCATCACCTGTCCAATACAGTCCCAACAGTGAAGCATGGTGGTGGCAGCATCATGCTGTGGGGATGTTTTTCAGCTGCAGGGACAGGACGACTGGTTGCAATCGAGGGAAAGATGAATGCGGCCAAGTACAGGGATATCCTGGACGAAAACCTTCTCCAGAGTGCTCAGGACCTCAGACTGGGCCGAAGGTTCACCTTCCAACAAGACAATGACCCTAAGCACACAGCTAAAATAACGAAGGAGTGGCTTCACAACAACTCAGTGACTGTTTTTGAATGGCCCAGCCAGAGCCCTGACTTAAACCCAATTAAGCAGTATGTGTGGAGAAAACCAGGCACTGCTCATCACCTGTCCAATACAGTCCCAACAGTGAAGCATGGTGGTGGCAGCATCATGCTGTGGGGGTGTTTTTCAGCTGCAGGGACAGGACRACTGGTTGCAATCGAGGGAAAGATGAATGCGGCCAAGTACAGGAATATCCTGGACGAAAACCTTCTCCAAAGTGCTCAGGACCTCAGACTGGGCCGAAGGTTTACCTTCCAACAAGACAATGACCCTAAGCACACAGCTAAAATAACGAAGGAGTAGCTTCACAACAACTCCGTGACTGTTCTTGAATGGCCCAGCCAGAGCCCTGACTTAAACCCAATTGAGCATCTCTGGAGAGACCTGAAAATGGCTGTCCACCAACGTTTACCATCCAACCTGACAGAACTGGAGAGGATCTGCAAGGAGGAATGGCAGAGGATCCCCAAATCCAGATGTGAAAAACTTGTTGCATCTTTGCCAAAAAGACTTATGGCTGTATAAAAAAAGGGTGCTTTTACTAAATACTGAGCAAAGGGTCTGAATACTTAGGACCATGTGATCTGCAAAAATGTCAACAATTCTGTGTTTTTCTGTTAATATGGGGTGCTGTGTGTACATTAATGAGGAAAAAAAATGAACTTATGATTGAACTGAAAAATGAACTAAATGATTTTAGCAAATGGCTGCAATATAACAAGAAGTGAAAAATTTAAGGGGGTTTGAATACTTTCCGTACCCACTGTAAATGTAAATTTGACTATATAGTTACGAATCCTAAATATATAAATGTAAACCTAAATGTAGTTGTTGTCTACCTCTCAATATAAACATATCCTTATAATCAGGAATGTTGATACGACAGGTTTTTAACCGGGCAACCGGTTTCAGTGGGACAGCCAGCAACAGCAACTGTTTGTTGCTCCTTCCGCTTAAATATTAACGCACAATGTGCATTGGTTATCATGCTGACTGCATATTTGAAGTTGTGTTTTGTATTTTAAGCAGGCCTATTCCAGAGCTGTTAAAAAAAAGTTGATCAATGTGATCTCGCTGCCACACAGTCATGTGGCTCGTGTAGCTCACAATAGTTCCCAACAAATCCACACAGTCAACCGGTTTCAGTGGGACAGCCAGCAACAGCGATTATTTGCTGCATTTTTTGTTATATATTAATGTACAGTGTTCATTTGATTACCACATTGACTTCATATTTATTGTTGCATTTTGTCTGGAGAGTGATGGACACATGCTTATGTTACGTTATGTTAAGACAATCAAATAAACATGCACAATAAATCAATATTGAAATATCAATGAATGCAAGTAGCTCCACAATTTTAACCAACAAATAAGTTTAATGTTGGAAAATAAACAAGGCAACTAATTGCAGTCATCAAAACATTAATCCTCGTAACTCCATTTTTTGGCTTTGTTGTTTTTTTTCATAAATCGATACTATCGGTCAGTCCCCACATGGCTGTGTAAATTTTAGAAATCATTAACCAATAAAAAGTGTTGAAAATAGCTTGGGACTGTCTGAGACTCCGGGGGTAATGCATTACAAGTAACGCGAGTTACGTAATAATATTACTTTTCTGAAGTAACGAGTAAAGTAACGCATTACTTTATAAATTTACACATTAATATTTAGTTACTTTTTTAAAAAAAATAACGCAAGTCACTTTTTTCAGTTAAATTAATTTGTTTTTAAAAAATTCACGTAGTCAAAATTCAAGGAAGTAATGTAGAATCATGCACTCGATGCCTGCGCGGGAACAGTCACAAACGGAGATGGACAGAGATGGCAGCCTACTAACAAAACAGTACAAAAGTAACAAACACATAGGGCTGTGCAATAGATTGAATTTCGATTTTGGCTCCAAACGATCACAAAAACAGTGATAACGACAAAAATCTATTATTGTTAATATAATTTTAGCAAAGCAAAACAGCATTTAATGTTTGAATTTCTGGATTAAAATAATATAATTTGGAAGCCGATACTATCTTCACAAGCACTATCTTCATTATGACTCAGAATATTAGAGCGTGTCACAGTCTTGTGAGAATAAGATCAGTGACACAGGTGACGGAGAGCACGCAGATGGGCTACAGGCTCAGCTATAGTCAGAGATGCCGGTGCAGCTGTTTGTGGAATTAAATTCTAAAATAAAGACAGACTGTTTGAACCAGTGATTTCTTCGCGTCTGTTGATGCATTTCATAATTTGATCTGAAATGAAGCAAATACATTTGTGCGGGAATTTCTCACATTATAAACTTGCGGGAATGGTTTAAAT
>JAZGTK010010913.1:0-16027 GCA_036877625.1 Ambastaia sidthimunki | reverse complement strand
CTTCAAGTAAAGTTGGTCTTTATTTCATATATTAATGTGGCAAGTTACAACAAGGCTTGGAAGCTGTAAACAACCTTCAGAATCTCAATGCATCAACCCAGCTCAACCTGTATTTAAATCAGCAAGCTGTGTACAGTGAAAGGCTTGTATGTGATATGCACCCTCTGTATAAACAGCAGCAGAATCTCAGTTGGTTGACATTTCTAGTGTCACATGGTATATAAAGTCATAACGCTTAACCCTATGCAGAAGCTGAACAGGATTAAGTAAAACCTCCACTGGCTGGTACTTTGAATAAGCCGAGTTTGGTTGCATCCCATTTCTAGCATCAAAGATGTACGTCTGAATTCCTCTGCCCACAATGTCTGTCCAAAGGTATCTAGAAAGAAACAGACACCACATGCTATATATATATAAATGGTCTCTGGGTGATGTGGTTTTGAAAGTAGAAAAAAGTACACCAATCTTTTCAGAAGCACACACCATGGATTTGGACTTTCAGACCACCCATAAACTCCTGAACAGGATTTAAGATTTAGGACTAAGTCATTGCTGTCCTAACCCATGCACAGACTGGCTGTTTTAAAACATGAAAGCAGAAGTTTTGGGCTTAATCGGATCTTACAGCCACATTTAAATCCAGAGTGAAAACACATCTGTTTACATTTGCACACTTTAAGAACTGTTTCGCTTTGCTGATTACAGTGCAGTATTTTATTTCTGTTTGTGCGCTTTTATATATACACACTTCTCCTAATTTACTTTCTTTACATTTCTTACTATACATGACTGTTTGTTCTTTTTTATTTTTTCTTCTCTTCATCTTGCCCATGACTTCACTTGTTTCAACTACAAGTTCTTTTCGTTTAACAGATGTTTCGTGCTGCTTTCTCTTTAACCCCAGAGAGAATTGAAGGTTTATTCAATTTAGCTGAACTCGACATTAGAAACATCTGGATGCAGTTATAATAAAGCACATTCCCACAAAACAGAGAAAAGAACATTATTGAAGAAACAGCAGGAGAGAACTGAGAAAAAGAACCAATGGGAGGAACCTTCCCAGAAGACAGAGAACTTATCCAAAACAGATGCTAAATGACAGTTGAGATGTTACGGGAAAACGAACAATGTTCTATTGTTCTCAAAGAAGCTTATGTCATAAAATATTTCCTCAAGTGAATGAGAGACTGTTTGTAAGGCAGGATGTAAAAAACCTGTAAAAACTATGACTTTTCAAACAAGTTCCCTGAATCTTCCATTCGTTAAACAGAAAGATAGGCTTGAATAAAACTCACGCTATTGGTTGAAAACGTTGCCATACTGCACTGGTCAGGGTGCTCAAACAAACCGAGCAACGTTTTGATAACACCCCAGAGCTACAGTGCTTGCTACGGTTTGTTGATTTGTAGCTTATTATAGCTTATTTATGGTTGTTTCTGCATACTAAACAGAGATAGGAGTTTAGTATATAACATAAACATATGGGATTACATGTTTACATGAACGTTTTATGTTTCCCACTTTCCCCGTAAATGTTTCCCACTTTCAACAAGTGCTTTAAAAAGAAAACATCTTTGATCATGGCAGAGCAGTGGAGCGAGAATCTGATGGCCAGAAGTAAACAAAAAACAAACAACATCAAAGTAAGTTCCAGAAAACGTGTTATGGGGTGCGTGAAAAATCACTTACAGCATCATTTCAATGAAAAATGGCCGTGCAGAGTAAGAGCAGTTATTTACTCTATCACAACACTGAAATCTGCTTCCTCCTACAGGGCATGAAGAAACGAAATCAAAGTCACTGCCTACAAGACATGCATCAGAAGTTGCTATTAGATTGTTTTGGGTGGTTGCCAGGGTGTTGCCAGGCAGCTGCTGAAACATTCTTAGTTGTTTTTGATGTATTCCTATGTTCCACATGATTTGACCATCATGATATCACATATCTCATTAGAAATAAATAAGCACAGTAATTTAATACTTGGGCTTAAGGGTTTGTTCAAGTATGGAAATAGCACCTAAGCAAGCTACTTAAAATAAAAAATGCACACACTTATGCTGTTGTACATCACAGAACACCCTGGTGTCAAATCATGAGTGGACTGCCAACTAGGAAATTAAATCTCTAGTTTATAGTTCACTGCTCATGAGTTTAGTATCTGGGTGAGCGAGAAAACTCTTCCATCTCAGGTTCGGCTCTGTGGTGCCAAACCTAGACAGCAAAGCACATTTTGCTATGAGAGCAACCTCAAGAACCTCAGGAGTTCAAAAAGTACACCTTGTCGTCCCACCAAGACTATGACACTTTTCTTGCTCTAGAAAACTTTAAATAAATCAATCACAACAGCTCTCTGTCCATGTTTTATCAGCTGAATGAACCCTCCATTCTCTCGTTACAGATCACTGAGGTGCTGGGATCAGAAGTGTTTATATTCACATCGATCTGCATCCAGTCACGATCAATATTCTCTCCTTGCCGTTTTATTTAAGGTGACCTTGACTTTTCATTTTATTTTCTTGTGCGCCACCACTAAATAGAAAAACTACAAAATTCAAAAGTTAAACTGCTAATAATGTTTGATTTGAACAAGTGGCACAGACAGAAACACAATTAAATATGTCAGAGTTTGCTAGACTCTTCTTCAGCGTTTATGCTTAATTTGCTGACTGTGGAGAGTTTGTTTTATTGTGTCTGAGATGTCACACAGAAAGCTTTCTTGCATTTAAAACAGGTGTCTGAAGTTGTGCCTTTATAAAATCATTTTTGTTACAAGCATCTGCTGAATGATTAAATGTACATTATATACTGTATATGAAAAATTATTTTAACTTAACATGCTTCAAAACAATCAAATAGGTCTGTTTGATGCATTTTTACATAGAAATACACACATACAAAAAAGGGCACAAAAATGTGTGTTCCCTTATTCTAAAAAAAAAGCAAAAATACGATGAGTTTTTTCTTTAAATCTGTCTTTTGAGTGTTTGAAAGCAGCTGGTCTGAGCTACTGACAAAAAGAGCAGAATATACATACAGGGCTGGTTTGATTATGTAATAACTGTCTGATTTGGAAGTTGTCTCATATGGAAGCCAAATGCTAGAAAACAACAAAGAAAGAGATTTCAAACACTGATAAAGTTATCAACCCTGTCCAGTTTCTTTAAAAGAGTTAAAAGTGTTAACAGTGTTTTGCTAACACCAAAAGTAGTGCCAAAAAAGTCAAAAATAAACAGTTTTACTGGGCTGGTCATAAAAAACAGAGGCCAAAAAAAGGCCAGAGGCTTTGAATGGATGATTTCCTCTGTAGGGCTGACGCACACACACACACGCACGCACGCACGCACGCACACACACACACACGTTTACTTATCTATCTAACTAGGGACATTCTAAACAAGTCATGTTAAATCCCTTTTTCTCCAACTGAAACACACTGTTTGTTCTCCACGTCTTCCACTCCTGTCTAAAGTCCCACTTCTATCCTAAAGAAATCAATGTAAGTATTCCATTACCAAAGCAGTCTGTCTTTTGCAGTGATTTCAAATCCAATATCACTTCCTGTGGTTGAAGATGAAACTGAAGTTAGATGTTTTTTAAATAACATTTGCTTTGCATCAACAGAATTACGAAACGCAAAACAGAAAATCGATGCTTTTCAAATCATGCACTGGACACTTACGGAACCCGCCGTAACAACAAACCTTCTAAACTAGATAGCGTGCAAAGCAGGTGACTGTTGCAGTGTGTTATCAGAATTCTAGAAGATGAAGCACAGACGAGAACTCAAATCATGAAGTTTAACTTACTTTGGCAAACGTCACAAAATCCCTAAAGCCTGAGTATTAAAATTCAGAGTGTGACTCGTCCCGCACCTTTGTGCTGGGGACAAAATTGATAGCTCAAATCACGCAGTTTGTTGAGGAGAGGTGAGCTATTACATTACAAAGCAATCAGACCTGAGCCTGTCGAATGATAAAACGGGTGGAAAAATCTCAGAGACTTGGAGAGATCGAAGTGGCATCTAGGGATTGTGATATAGACACCTATCGTACAATCTTCTTTCTTAGGGCACCTTGGCAACCTACAGCCTACGCCTGAAGTCACAAAGTTTTTTCGACTTTCAGTGTGAACATGCTAGTCGTGAGGATGATTATAAAGTAGTGTGCTCTAAAAAAATACAAAATTCACATTTACTTACAGTCTCTCACTTCCTCATTAATTAAATTATTTTATGACATCATTGACATCTTCTCATATGACATCTTCTCATCAGATTTTTCTGACCAATCAAGACTGTGAGATAAACTAAACCCTATTGGCTTTCTTTAATGAGGGAGGGCCCTCAATATATCCTGCCCTAACCTCCTGATGCAATAGACAGAATTGTCAATGCATCAAAAGTTGCATGTTTCAGGGGACTTCAGTGGGTCCTAAAGAACAACTTAATAGAAATGTTTTATCATATTGCACTTGCCACCATTTTAAAAAAACAAAACTGTTTTATTTAAAGTTGTGGCTAGTCTTTTTTTAAACTTAGCGGAAACAAATCTCACCACATGTCACTAGTAAAGAAAATAAGCGCCTGGGAGTGCAATTTTTGTAAATCTTAAAGGACAAAATAGAAGCACAAAAAACGTTGTCTAAGCACAATTCATTCTATATATAACAGAGACAGGAAAATTACATCTCAATTACAACAGCGCTATCTGTGAAGTGGATGCCAAAGACGATTGGTTGGTGCTGACTGGGTTTGTCATGTCATTGTTGATTTCTGACTTTTGGGTTGCCAAGCCAACTGGTCATAACAGAGTAAGAGTTTCAGAACTAACATACTTTCAGTCTGGAAGTCAGCTTAGCAATTATTTCCATTTCTAAAATTTCTGACATCCTGTTGTGTGTACATGTGGGTGGGCAGGTTAACGCTTTGGCCAATCACAAGTCACTTCAGGAAGTGCAGTCTTGTCTTATCAAAACCCACCGGTGTGAAAACACACAAACCTGCACCGACTCGAACCTTCAGCTACAGATGTAAAATCGCACGGTTGACTGGCTTTTCCTGGCAGCCACAGTCATGACTTAGCTGCTGTTTGTTAAAGTTTACCACACAGGAACGTGCCAGAAATGTACACAAAAGGAACTCTGTAAACAACCTAGAAAACAAAAAGGGAAGTAAATTTGAAGAAAAACCAAGAGTTCTAATTTAGAGCCACAGACAGGAAAACAAGTCGACAAAGGACTCCTGCACTGTCTAAACAAACATGACTAGAGAAGACCTGTCAAGATTTCTTTTGAACACAGATGTCTATGTGTGTGTCAAAAACTATCTTCTCACATCTCTGGAGAACTGCATCGCTCCATTCTTTGACTAGAAGAGTGATGGAAGTCAACTAAGATTCCCTGACAGCGGTCTGTGTGAGGGCAATAAAGGGTTAACAGTCTCCAGATGAACCTCTGACTACAAAACCATTATTTGCATAGTGCATTACACAGTAAATGGTCTGAATTCCGCTGTTGTACGTGTAAGTTGTACGTGTCACACCTACATGCACTTAGATTATCTGTTACTTAGTGTCTTTATTAAATGATGAATATCATCTTATGGGAATTATTATGGGATTTTATTATTGAGTTTGTACTGTTTTAACCTAGATTATGGGAACAAAACTGGCCAAACTTGACATCTGCTACATTATGAGGACACTACAACCGCCCTTGTGATTTAAATGGCTTAATAAACATACTAAAGGTGACCTCACGCTGCTATCAGCCTCATACACATGATGTAGAGCCACATTATCATCACAGCCAATTACAGATGACCACAGACTCACACAGAAACTCAAATATCCCTCAGCCACACACTGAGAGAACAATGATGGTGAGTGAGGAGAAGAAAAAAGGCCAATGAAGGTTCTCAAACATTTCAGGTCAAATACCACCTTTAATCAAAACACAAGTACCAACTAGTCACAATAATGTTCTCACAGTTTTCTTTAGCACTGACTGAGCATACATGGATAAAGAAATTGTTTTGCAATGATTTATAAACCAATGTTTGAGTCAAAGCAGGCCTTTGTAAGCGGACAAAATTTGTGGTGAATGGTCGCACCCGCACACAGCTCAAGTACATTGTTTTCTTTCTTTACATACCACTGTTCCACTACCACAGTTTGAGAACCCCTAATCTATCCTTAATCAAGCTTATGAATTAATTTAACACCAAAAGCCAACATCTGGTATTGTTTTCATGAACATAACACAAATTTATTCCAGAAGCCTGTAACCGTTTAAATCACATTACAGAGAACTGAAGTCAGTGGGTGAGGTAAGAAATGAGGGAATGAAATTTAGGATGCTTAAATTGTGTTGTAGAATAACACAATCTGTTTGCTCTTTAAAATTATATTAGCCAAGTTCCATCATGAAGGTTTTGGCAGCAGCTGCTTTGTGCTAGAAAGAATCATTTATAGGTATAACAATGTGGTTAAATGTACAAACAAATATTCATACTCAAGCAAACAGTAAACAGACTGAAAACCCTCAAGGCATCAGAGAAACCACGTTTAAGTCACAAGAGATGAAAACATTCGTCTACTGTGTCTTCCTTAAAAAATGCATGTGAAGTCTGTATGAAAACTCCCTTTTCCTTTATTCCCAAAAAAATCTCTCTATCACACTGCTAGATCGTTCTTGAAGGAAAATTCTTTTCGAATGCTCAGGTTGTGCTAGGAGAGAAAACCAATTATTTTTTCCTCTATTATAGCCAAAGAATGTCTTTGCTGCCACAGTCGCGGACCTTAGAGGACCATCTGGAGGCCTGGAACATTCCAGAATTATTGCCTTGAGGAGAATGTAGACCTGCATTCCAATCTGAGGGAGGGAGTCTGACCGGAGAGGGACATGCATTGCGTTGGAAGTGGACTGAGCCAAGCTCGCCGTGCAACTCCTCTACGATCTGAACACAGAGATGTCTTTGTTGATTTTTTCATGGAAGTTGGCTTTGTTCAAGAGTTTATCTATGCATTTCCGAAAGTTAATGACGTCTGTCTATTGCCCCATATATGAAACCACGGGATGGAACTAATGTGGCAGTGGTCCAACACATCAAGCTGTGCCTCGAAAGTGGGCAAAGCAAGTTCAAATTCAGCTTGCAACAGTTTCTAATTCCATTTCTCTATCTTTGCTTCATAGTTTTCTGCCTGTTCTCAACTGTAATAAGTTGAGTTGTGGCAACTGTGGCAAAGCTAAAAAAAAAACCTTTTGGGCCACTAGCAAAAATTAGAGTTTGCCTAAAAACTAAAACAAGTCTAATCTGGTCTGCTGGTTTTTGCAGGTTTAAACTGGTCTAGCAGAGGAGTAATAGACCAGTACCTGAATGTGCTTTCACTATTGCATAAGCAGGGACTGAGTGGTAGATACACATGCAAAGGGTATCATGCATACATGCATAGAGGTAGATGAGGCAAAAATGTACGTTATTTGCATCTATACCAGGGACACTTTTTCATGCACTGCACACACTCACATGAGCTATTCTGCTGGTTTAAACATTAATTTCCTCTTGTGCATCACTTTCTCAATTATGTGTGCTGGTTTAAGATTAATGCCAAAGCTAAAAAAAACATACTGGATGGGAAGGTTAATTTTTAAAAATTTTACCCAGTTAAGTTACAATGAACAATTCATGAATGAGAGCTGTTCTATCTCGCATGTGCCCAGCTTATCTAGCCACACACACACCCACATTTACACTCAAAACAATGGAAAAACCTCTTTACATTTGACACACCCACAGCGTATTCCTTCTAAGTGTTGTCATTCCAACCAAACAATTGAAAACACTCATATGTCACGCTGTCTGTATTTTTTGATGGAAACACACACACACACACACACACACAACTTATTTTCTAACAGATGTGACAATTCTGAAAAAGTCCTGAAAATTCTCAACCCAAAAACCTTTCTGCATATTTCGTTTCCATCTACAAAGAGTAAGCTAAGAAAAGTCAGTTCCAGCCCACTGCGAGGGAAAGACTCTGCCGAGCTTAAGATGAAGTCAACCAGCTTTTCTTTCAAGAATGTAAACACACGCGAACAGCAGTTGAAGCCATGACCCACATATCTTTACAACTGTGGTGTGTACGTTTTAGTCAAAGGTACAGGAGTTGCAGCCAGCTGGAACTTAGGTTTCTGACTCATTTCCTTTAGGAGTCATGCAGGAATCATTTCTTGTAAACTGTGAGTGTTTTTTTACAAAATTAAGATTAGCACTGATGGTGCCCAGCTGCTCAATCTGAAATCCATTCCAACACTCTTGATGATTCTATCGGCCCTAAACCTGCTTTAAATGATGTGTGTTTACAAAGGAAAAACACAGTCAAATAACAGAAAAGAATTCAAAACAGCAACCAGAAACTGTTACAGCAGATCTGGTCTCATAATGACCCATTTTTACCAGACTGAGGCACTTCCACAGATGATGTCATTGATTCTCATGAAGGACAGAAGAAGGTTTTCTTCACCCGTGTTCTGATCTATTTTCTTCTATTTTCCACCAGAATTTCGCCACATTCCAAGGCCACAATGTAAATGTCTCACGGAATGCCGTATACAGAGAAGAACCTGACAGTGTGAGATGTTTCACAATCTTGTCTTCTTGTTGGAGCCAGTAAGTCTCTCCATGCAGCTGCAGCTGTCACAATCAGCTGGATCCCACATGTCTTTCTCATTGGCACCACTCTTCTTCCTCTCACACCTTCCCCACCATCTCTCTCCAAGCACCCGGGGTCACATGGGTCAGCTAAAACCAGCGTACGCCCTCAGCCAGGGCTGTTCCCACATAACCACAAAGACACATGGAACAGTAATCAAACACACTTCCATACAGCCACACAAACACACAACAACAACACACAAAAATCAACAGTTCTCAACACTCGGCCGTACGTGCAATTAAAAACATTCCAGCGTGACTAATTAAATATTGTTGATCTAGACTTAAACAAGACAGCTTTGCACAACACACAAACGTGACATATTTGACATCTGAGCTAACACTGGGGAACAAAGAGTCAAACTTCAGGAGCTTGTACAATTCTGTATATGTTTGCAATCAATTGTGCCCAGATTCAAAGTCAAGAACAACTTTTGAAAGCCTCTTTAAGACCAAATTAAGTCAGTTACCAATTAAATTGGTAACTGTGACTTTAGCTCATGTGCAGATATATCCATTAAAATACGGGTATTTTCCTCTGAGGAAACAAACCAATATCAGTAATGACTCATCTTGCACTATACAGATTTTTGTCCAATCACATGCTCTCTAGAATGACAATGCAAATGAGTATCATGGAGTCTTTTAGAGCTAAAAAACATATTCTAACATCAAGAAAGACAACAAATACGTTTTTTGAGTTGTATGTATGGTTCAGTAGTTTACAGTTTAAAAAGTGAAAACTTAAAGTAACAAAGTAAGACAACTGCTGCCGACTAAATAACTGAATCGTCACGTCTTAAAGCTCACTCACTCAAACACACACACACACACACACACACACACACACAGAAATGCAAAACTTAGTGGCCCTCGCTATGGGTCAATGGCTGCATTCCTCTTTTTATCTTCTACTGTATAATATCTTTAAAGATGCATACAGTACAGAGGACACTCACAAGAAAGAAAGATTTATAAAATAAGAAGAGTATCAGAGAACTGGTTAATCTTTGATAAGGTGATGAGAGACTCAATGTGGGACCAAAAGATTGATAAAAATATAAACATTACATTTATGCATTCTGGAAATGTAACAAACTCATCAGGCAATGTCATTAAAATGAAGCGAGAAGCGTCTCTCAGGAGCTGAGGTTGTTCTTCTGTATTTTAATGTGATAAAAAGACATTAAAGAGTAATTGAAAAAAAAACACTTCACACCCAGTCATATCGGCAGGTCTCTCATGCGAATAAGACTCATTTCAAGGTCCTGCGTTCTCATTGGCCGGAGATCCTGACAGTAGCCAGACATATCCCATAAATCCCACTGCAGATTCACTGAATGAAACACACGGCTGAGCCGACAGTCTTTCGGGAGAGCTAGCGTGACACCCGGAAGCATGTGAGGGAATACGCGAGGTGTGAGAGGAAATCTAATGCTGATGTAGAAGAGATCATCTCCAAAACATTTATTCATCCAAGATTAGAACAAATACTGATAAGGAACAATAGACTGCTTTGCTTCACTCATTAAGGAATAAAGTTTCCACCTAAATAGGAAAACTTGAAGATATGATATACCAATATGGCACCTGTCCCAGATTTAGTGAGTGCATAGAAGAAACAGTCTCTCTATCGCTTCCACTGTATCAAGTGATACAAACAAAGCAACTGCTTTCTAGTACAAGTAATAAATGCATGCAGGAAGCATTTTGTTGCCTTTGAATAATACATGACAAACAAAGAGGAAAGCAGATGGATGTATCGATGTGTGAATGGCAATACAGAGAGAAAGAAAGAGGAAAGCATTTGAAGGATAAAGAGAAGGAAGACAGAAGAGTGGTGTGACCAGTCCCACATAGACTGGTCACGTATAATCAACACGTATAATCAGTCTCACTGGAATGGAGCAAAGTCATTGCTCTGAGGCAGGACAAATGGAGAGATGGTGATGTAAGTCATAAGGACCTTTGAGGGGCCCCTTCCCTCACGCACTGCTCATAACAGTGCCAATAGCTTATCAGACAGCACTGATACTGCCCCGCAAATCGAAACAGTTTGTAGAAAGATAGTAATTTGGTCAGACAATTTATTTTACGTTAACTTCCTCTCTTTTTTCTGTATGCGCTATTTCTTCTCTTCTGACAGTGAAAGACATGAAACGAACTCGTGTGCAGTTCTGTTACCAAACAAACACGAGGTAATTTTCACCAAGGTGCAAGTGTGGGGTTTCAAAACTCAAATCAGCTTGGGGTCACAGCCTCATCTCTTCACAGGGCGACATGAATCATAGCAACTGACTGTCAAAACAAGCACACAGACTTTAACTAAAGGGTGCGACGTCGTCATTTGTTTCCAATTGGGAGTCTCAAATAACTTACGTATGATGAGGACAATGTGTGTGTTTAAGTGTGTTTGTGAAGTTGCAGTGTTTTGTTTGGCTTTCCAATAACCAATTTATTAGTCCTACTTTAATATTATCTTTCTATGCATTCAACAAATAAATGCAATTTAAACTAGTGGTCAACCAATAAAATACTTATATTGTGAAATGTTACAACAAACAGGTATAGATGCTAAAATACGTTTATTTTACAAAATATTTTCTCAAAATTGGAACAGATTGGAACTGACATAATAAGGCTTGTTCAATTGTTTAAGCAGGCACCACTACAAAGAGTTAACAGTCTATTACTAACTACACTGTACAACAATGACAGTTAAACATTCATCCAGCTGTTCATTAAACTATTCCCCCTCAATCCATATATCCATGAATTCAGCCATCCATCCATCCATCCATCCAAACATTTGTTCATCCACAGAATCTCCATTCAGGCTTGTGATTGTACTCACCCCCCACAAACTGTATTCCTCCAGCCACCCGTCCGATGGTGCGAGAGATCAGATCCGTGACGCAGCATCCCATCAGCGCCGTGAGGGCCACCAGAAGCAGAAGTCCACAACCCGTGCCTGTCACCACGGTGCAGATCCTCCATTCCAAACTCGGAATGCCCTGGAAAGAGGCATAGCGACCACACTGCTCCAACATCACCGTCCCACCACGGGCTTCATCCCGTACTGGGTAGGAACAGCGCCGGAACGTTCCAAAGGACACTGGCTTGTCCATCTGTGATCCAAGAAGCCAGTATGGCATAAAGAAGCCCACGCAGGACGCAGCTGCGCACAGGAGGGACAACAGAGCCCAAACCACACCTGCACAGGTGAGACTGGATGCCATTTTGAGGACGCCCAGCTTAAATGTTCATATAGATGTAACTGGTCCAAGTTAAGCTCTATGTCTGCATACAAAACTACCAACCCAGATCCTCCCAGTGTCTTCCTACAAGGTTACACCTGAGGAAATAGTGAAAAGTGTGGGAAAGTAAGTGATCTGTCTCCAGCCATAAATCTGAGGTGATAAACTCTATAGGTTGCAATTATGTTACTGAAACACTTTCTAATACACATTTACATCCTTAATATTCACTTGTGTAACATGTCACCTGTTTTTTGTGTGATTTAGGATTTAAGAGCGTGTTAGGGTTTTAAATCCAATTTTTAAATCTAATTAAATAAAAAAAAAAATTGATACAAAAAAATACAAAAATGTGTAGGTGAAAAAAACGTTTGGCAAAGTTTAAACAGCATTTTGTTTCATTATAATTATGCATGCTGGTTTTAACATACTATTTCTAATATTTGTACCCTAACCAACTTGTTTACACTGCAGAGCTATTTTAAATACAAGGCAAAAAGATGATTAGAAATAAAACAGAACTACCCCAACACATAGTGTAAACATTATGTTGTTCCCGTGTTAATAAAGTGTCATATAGAAACCAAAAGTGAGTCCAAACATGAGTGCAATACATGCAATAAAGATCTTACATGTCTGTGCCACCAGTTTCCGATTCCACTTGATCTCAGTTTAAACTATGTAAAGCAGGAAAACATCATATCATTCAGCGTGTTTTCCTGATCCACTGATCCGTGCCGAAGTCGAGCGCAACTGTGCGCCCTGTCTCACCAACGCGCTCCGTCTACAGCCAGATACACAGTCCCCGATCACATCCACGTTTTTCTGCCTGAGACTGAACGGAGTGGAAGAAGGAGTGGAAAGAGCAACTCCAGCCGTCAATCTCTTGATCCTCCGCCCAGGGGCTGGTCTGCTTTTCCCGAGGCAGGGCAAGACTCCACCTTGCTGCCGTGCGCGCTCTCAGTCCTTCGCGGATCCGAAGTGGAGCTTTAAAAACAACAAAGTCAAAGTAGTTCGGTTGTATTTTTTATATGTGTGTGTGTGTTTAAAAATGTTTCAAACAGGTTTCTTATCCAAACCTTTCGTGGAGGGTGTATCACAGATACATGATTTTGTTCACTGCACGTGTTTCATTGATATATGTCAGCATGTATAAACGTTTTATGTGGGTTTTCCAAAAACAAAATCAGCAACAGCTTTAAATGCAGTTAATGGTTAATCACAGCAGAATGATAACAGTCATGGTGAATTATTTCAGCAGGCAGTGGGTTGACATGTTATTGCTACATAAAAATCACGCTTTCGAGAAGTCGAGGGTTTGTATGTGCATTTACATCATTGCCAAAATGTTATGCTTCTCCTTAGACCTTTAAACGTCTTGCGCAGAAGATACCCGTTAAATCTGCCTGAGGTTTCTTGGGCACTGGTCACGTGTCACCTGTTTTTAAATCCACATGAAAACTGATGTTGCATATCAAAGGAGTTTAAAGGCAACAAGGACCTTTGGAATCATACAGAGAAGATTCGCTGTCAGCATTTTTCCTGAAAGATCCATTATTATAATTTCAGACCTGCAATGTTATTTCTTGTCATTGGAGTCTCTCTGGTGGCTGTGTTGGTTAATGTAAGTATAATGATGCTGTAGTATTCAATCTCATCACTGCTGTTTTCATGCATTTCATTATAAACCAAAACCAACATCAGAGATTCGCTGCATGTTAAAGCAGTTCTGAGCCTGGTGAGAAATGCAAATTGGGGGAGTTCATCTCTGTCTCCAAGTGATAGGACCATAAGTCAATCATACAGAATTTATGGACATAAAATACCCAGACTGAAAGGAGTCAAAGATCTGGGCTGGCTGGGAGTGGCTGTCATTTGATGACACATTTACTGATATATTTAATACACTAAACCAAACTTACTCATGAGGAGAAGTCTGTGTCGTTTATTATTTCTTCTGCGGTGGGAGGTATTTATCCAACCAAACAGCTGAACTTTCTGCCCTTGAGTCTTTTAAACAGATCTGATGGAGAACACACCCTAGTGTAGACAATCATACATTATCTCATTCTGTTTGGTCTGCTTAGATCTTTTTGAAACTGTGCATAAAGCCTTTTAGATGTAAAAGGGCCATTTGGATTCTCGATGGGCCGTGGTCCTACAGAAAACAACAGTCAAAATGCTCCATCTTGCTTTGAATTCTGTTTGGTAGAATTCTTGTTTGTGCCTGATGTTTGTGTGTTAAGGCTAGTTTTTGTACCCATGCCACAAAATTATGTTACACATACGCGCACTAGTTTAAACCAGTGATGACCTTCATTACACCAACACAAAGAAGGTGCAAATTTTCAATTAACACCCTCATTAGTGTGATTTTGAGCTGTCAGGTTTAGCATATGAAAGAACTGTGATGTTGCATTTAAAAAATTTAAAATCTGCGTTTAAGACTAGTGCACTCAGTTTACCTGCAGAATCTACCTGCCTTAATTTGGTTATTTAAAAAAATCAGAATTAGTTAGTAGTCTTTAATATTTGTAACAGGTTCAAAAGTGAAAGCACAGATATAATTAAATGTGACATTTAATTATAGAGATTTCTAGAATCTAAACTACAAAAAAAGCAAGTAAATTAATAAAAATAAAAAATAATAAAATTCCCCAATTTGACTTGCTTGCCCTGTTACTAAAGAGCTGAGGATCACTGAACAAAACAGACATAAAATTATTTTACCAGCTAATATGATTTAAATAATGTTAGTTAATGGTGCTTGTGTTTTGATGGGGATTTGGTTCCATTAGCACTTATGATTAATTGAGCTGCAAATCTGATTTCAGTTCAATATTCAGTAAACCTAGTAAAAAGCCAGATATATGTCACATGGGTGTGTGTGTTTGAAGAATAAGAGACAGGTAGGTACCAGACAAACAGTGCCTTGCCTTAGTATTTACCCTCCTTGTTATTTTTGATTTTAGCATTTTATGCAAACAATTATATTGGGGTCGGGGGGGTCGNGGGTGTACAATTCTATAACATTCATACCAATTTGAAGGTGCAATTCAAATTGCAAATTGTAACACAAAAAATTGAGCATGTGTAAGAATTCAAAGATGTACGAAACAGATGTACAGAATTTAATTTACACACCTAAAAAATAAAGATTCAGAAGGTTCTTTGTCCGTATGGTTCCATAAAGAACACAAAAAAGGTTCTTTATAGCAGAAACAGGTTCTATAGACTATATCAAAGTAAGAAAGAAGTTTTTAGAAAAAAACTTTTAAAAACAATTTTTAATGACTGTAGTGCCAGACTGACACGTGTAACATCCTCATAAATGACATCATCTGGATGAGGTAAGCGTGAAGATTTGTAGTCACACCTGTTCTGTCATCACTCCACTGAACACATCTGCATGAAGCAGCTGACTGATGGCAGTTTCTGACCTGAGGGAACAGAAACATTCATCAAAACTGCGATTATATAGTTTCTGTCGCTCCCAAAAGACACAAGCTGGTTATTAGCTGTCACCACCTATCAAACTTCATAAAAATCCTGTTAAATATTCTCTCTCTGCAGGGTGTTGCACCACAGTGACTAAACTGGCGAGTTTGATCCACAAAGACACCGGGGCTGTTACCTGCTAATGATGAAACATCTCATAAGACGAGTTAATGAGATCTCAGAATTACACACACATTTACCTCATTACTGTGAATATTTAATAACAGTACAAATGTCTCCCTATGAGAGATTTATCATTGAGACTGACAACCAAAGTCATTGAGGAAACATTAACCGTCACTGGCTCCATCTTCCTCACAGACTGCGGCCAGCATTCAAAGCAAAGCAAGTGATCTGTATATGTTAGATAAAATGATTTGAGTCCCATCACTAAAGCCTCAAGTACTCCTTCATCCAGACCATAAGTGTGTTCTTATCTATATTATACTGCACATTATATGGAATTATAATTACATTAATATGATTAAAATGATCATTATGACAATGGTGGATATTTAAATTAATAACATTATAACAATAATATTATTTAAAAATA
>JAZGTK010010912.1:0-16029 GCA_036877625.1 Ambastaia sidthimunki | reverse complement strand
TGTGTATCTTAATAAAAGCAGCTTTTCTTTGTTTACTCAAGAGTCAAGATCTGATTTCCAACAGCTCCTCAATTCTGATTGGCAGGTTTATCAGAGCCACACATGGAGGTGGAGACCTAACAAAGCTGCACTACCTGCAGTGCGTTATTAAAGTGAGCCTGCGTCTGCTCCCCACCGTGTCTGTTCGAAGCATCTGCGCAGACTGCGAGACTGTGACATCAGTAGGTGGCGGCACTATGTAATCTTGCCAAACAGCTCACTAAACGTTGTTTGATGTCACTCTCATCATTTGTATCTCAATGAAACAGCAGGTGGAGGCTTCTGTTTCTGTCTTCCATTGTCAATATAAAACAACCAGAGTTCCTTTTAGTCAGAGTTAAGAATCTTTCACCTCAAAGTTAAACAAAAGAAAACAACAACTTTTAGGGTGGAAAGTGTTGCAAAAGGCAGTAAATGCATCTGTTTATCAAACTAAGCCTTGCTTTTTCTAATACAAGTACAGTTGTGTGTGTGTGCTAACACCTTACAGTAAAATACTGTAATTTAGACTGCAGTGGCTTTGGCTTCAGATGGGTTCAAAGTCCCCAAAGGAGTGAGTGCTGTCATCATACCATATGCTCTTCACCGGGACCCACGTTACTTTCCAGAACCTGAGGAATGTAGACCGGAAAGGTTCCTGCCAGAGACCAGCAAAGAGAGACATCCATATGCATACATCATGTTTTCCAAGCAACTGTATAGGTAAGGTAAAATATTTACAAAGTAACACTTCCAATCTTTGAATAGCTTTCAACTTTAAAAGAGCAAAATCTTATGACTGATTACCATTTAGGAATACCGTACGTGTTCTACAGGAAAAACTTGACAGTAGCAGGTTCCAGAAGTAGATATACAAAGGCTGATAACTGCAGTACTGCACTGTATATTATTCAATGGCCCATGTCACATCTTTAGAACTTATTATGGTCTAGGTATTGGTCTAGGTTATCTTCCTTGTTATGCTTCCTGGACTTCTACTTCACCCACAAGAGTCTGTCTGCTTGTTTAGCATGTCTGAACGTGTGAGAGACGTGGTGATGTACTTCTACACTATCTCCAGAGAGTTTGGGCCTCTGTCCCAACATTGAACGAGACAGATTGTGCTCAGCACGCAGTGTTTCCAGGTTCATGCCCTTGGCCACACAACAAGCAGCTCCTAACAACACAGAAAGAGAGCCACACACCTTTAGAGATGAGTTATTTCTGCGCTCTTTAGTCATCTCCACTGCCTTCCAGGAATAAAGACCCCAAATAGAAGCCTTATGAAGAACTTTACCTCATGAATATTCCACATCTTAGTCTTGCTGCCATTCCCAGCTAACAGGGAGCATTCTCAGAATGATGGCTCATGTTGTCTAAATGTTCTCTCCAGGTTTACAAAAACGTTCTTGCAAGCCATTTTTTAATGTTATATATCATATACCAAAAATGTTATTCTTAAGTTGTTATTCTTAAGTGGAATGCTCTTATAACCAAGCAAAAATATTCAAAATAACATTTTTTATGTTTTTGTTACTTAATGGAAACATTAGGGAAATGTTTTACAACCAAAATTGTTAGCAGTGTTTGAGATGTAATTCTTGACATGAATTTTCTACTGTTGTGGGTCAGTGCTTTGCCATGATGGAGAGGGTAGTTTCTGCAACAGTGTTTTTGTCATTTTGAAGTTGAGGTGTTTCAGAGCTGTGAGGAACTGAGGCCTCTGAGAAAGCCTCTTGAAAAGGGGATACCGAACTACAAAACCCTTTCTCCATTGTCTAACTTAATTCTTCACACAACTAACACACTGCAGTTTTTATTTTTAATTAGAAGCTGGCCTAGACTTTATTGCTTTATCTGCACAGACTTTCTGAGAAAAACTAAAGAAATCTCTGAAGGAAATTTTAATTAGGTAAAATGTGCAGTCTGAGGGGACTGCACTAAATGCTGAAGACATAACCAAAATTAGCCAAAATATTTAATAAATGCACAAGGCAGCAACATAAGTTTGTGTCATATATAAAGTAAATATATAAAGTAAATGGTATTTCTGCACAAACTAAGTCAGTTATATTAAAACATGTACTGTATAGACGTAAGATTTTAAAAACTGGATAATATGATTTTTTTTTGTTGAATGCCTGACCAATTAACATAATAAAGATAAGATTTAATCTTGTTTAATCCACTTAAACATGCAATAAGTCTGCTTTTATCTTTCAAAAAATAACTGCACAAATGTTTCTTTGACCTGCGGTTGATTACACAAGAAAGAATATGTATAAAATTTGTAACTTAATGCCAGACACATTTTAGATTAGATAAGAACTATTTAGAATAAGTTCCAACCAGAGTTTCAATATTTGGCAAATCTCAGACTCACAGATCCGTCGCAGATAATACCCAGCAATATAAAAAAAGCAACTGGGCTTTGAAGCCTGAGGGCTCTCCATTTTTTTTGTGAATTTTGTCTCAAATCGCTGCATGAAAACAAATCTTTGGTACAAGAAATTCCAGACTAAACAGTGACTGCATCGGAATCACCAGCATCTTATTCAAACACAGAGGTTAAATAAAACTGACACCTTTAATCAAACCCACATTCATCTTGATATAATTTCTTCAGGCTTTCATTTTTCGAACATGTTTTCTTTAATTAAATGAGAAATTTAAATCCCAGTTCATTCTGTCCCAAGTCACTTTTAAAATGAAGCTCCAAATGATTTTCTTTTATCAAAAATCCATTAAGCTCAGAAATGAAAACATTAGGAACATTGTGCCATGCTTTGATATTAATTGGAGCAATGATTTTAATTTGTTTGTTTATCTGGAGCATGAACAATAATTAATCCGTTCCACTCATCCTCAGGGCAGATGAAACAAAGAAGATTTTGCTAATTATAAACTGTTGCATGAGTAAGTTGATTCACTTATCAGTTTGTATAGATGTTCAGTTATTTCAGATTATAGACTCTAAACTTTTACTTTAATGTGGTTGATGTGGTAAAGCCGTTATCTGTATAATTTTCTGCTTTTTGTGTGACTTTCTTTTAAATGTAGTCAGCTTTACTGTTAAAAATAAAAGCTCTTAAAAGGTTCTCCAAAAACCATTCAGTCAGCTTCAGTCTAAAGAACCCTTCTTCACCCCAAAAACCTTTAAGATAGGGTTTTACAGATGTTAAAGGTTATTTATGGAACCTCACAGCCAAAAATGGTTCTTCTATGGCATAGTGAAGCACCTTTTTGTACACCTCAGTGTTGGATACATGTATTCCATAAGACTAATCTTAATTCATTCTATTGAGTCCTACTCTGTCAACTTAATGGAAGACACTGGGTCTGATGGGTCACCAGGAACTCATCCACAGAGAGGCACTGTTGTTCCTTATCATTCCAGGTCTGCCCTCAACAGTTCTGGTGACAGGAGAGCAAACGCTGGAAAAATCAGTCAGCCCTGCCAAGTCCCAGACCACAGTGACGACCTTATCAAAAATATATCAATCTTCAAACAAATAAACTCTGGTAGATGAAAACATTATGAAGTTAAATGCTAGTTAAATGTGATGGTTAATGCATGCCTCAGCTGTCCTGAAGAACAAATAGCTGTCTGTATAAAAATGTACAAACTGATGAAGCTGTTGTCTTCATTTTAAATGCATGATGACTTTGCTGATATTCAGAGTCAAAGACCACAATAAAAGTATGGAAACAAACACAGTTTCGGGATTTTTGTGGTAAAATGATAAAATATGTAAAATGCCTGTAGTTAATTAGAAAACAATGCTAAATAGCTATTTCACTAGTGGTTTTTGACCCCACTTTGCAGTATATTTTGTGCTCTAATGTTTAAATGTATAATTTAATACTAACTACAATTAAATACTGAATACCAGACATCAAAACACCCTGAAACAGATTCGAGTTCAAAGAGTTAAATCTGAAAATGTACAGGCATTCTTAAGAGATAAGAGATTTTCAAGAGGGTTACATTTCATTTTCTGTGTCAGGAGATCTTTGTCACTTTCTACGTTCTTTACAGATTAATGGCAGTTTAAGAACTCAGACTTTCCTATTAGAAACCCAACATCACTCTGATCACCCCAGAATACATTAAAGACAAAAAATATGAAGAAATTGTCAGATAAACATTAAAGAAACTAATCTTTTTGAAAAATCTGTCACCATTTACTCACCCTCATGATGTGTAAAACTTTAAAGACTTTCTTCTATGGGGCACAAAAGGAATTTTTATATTACTATACAGTATATGTTATATACTGAATTATTGAAACATGTACTTTTATTACATAAAAGTGAGTGAATGGTGACAGAATTTGTATTTTGGGGTAAACATTCCTTTATAGACATACACATGCTAAGATAGTATCAGCCTGTACTAAGTATGAAGTGTGAAGGTGACCATTAGCCTGTCGTTAGTTTAGCTGCTAGGCAGAGTCATTATAGCCCAGGGAGATTACAGGAGATAACACGGTCTTAAATGTTCCCTGCTTCAAAGAACGCATCTCATCAAACGCCTTAACCTACATCTGCTGCTTCAGAGATCAATGTTACCCAAAACATAAAGAAAAGAGTCAGATCCCTTCTCCTGGAATTACCATTAATAATCGCAATAAAGAGTCTGAATTCACGGGAAAACTCTCTATCTGCCATTCTGCTTCACTGACAACCCAATTGCATTTCTTCCTGGTTTTGTGTGGCTCCACAAGACGACTGACTGGGTGCAAATATTGTGTGGCCTGTTCTATTTACACCGGGTGGAAATAGTAATTCTGTTACTAAATAAATACATCCAGTTTAATTGACTCATGAAAGCATCAAAGCTCAAACCTGTTGCTTTAGCACAGGGCAGACAACAACGGAGTAAACTCCATTTATAACAATCCATGGACGTGTCTCTGATTGCTTCTGTGATCTTCTTTCTGACCTGAGGCCTGGACAGGTCAAACGGGAATAAAAGCAAACATAATTGCTTCAGAATTTATTTGTAGTGGGGAAAAAAGGACCCATTTGCTATCTTTGAACGGTTGTTGAAATGTATGAAAGCACCTGTCTTTGTTTTGAACCGTTTAAACTGATGACAAAGAAGTCGGGCTGCTTGATCAGTGCCCTCCAATTAAAATATCTTCTATAGTTTGTGTATGATTAAAAAGCAGAGATAAAAGAGCTTAAACATCAAATGATTTTATTTAAGAAGTTGGTGTTAATGAAGCTACAGGTGGCTGGAGAGAGTTAGTGGATATTAAAGTTTATAAATTAGCGGTGAAACTTTTAAAATCAAATAGTTTTTAATGTTGTTAAAGTTCTGTACAGTATGTAGGTGGTACAGTATGTTGTGAAGGTCATCTTTAAAACTAAACACGTTCATCTGTTATTTGCGTGGTGTAGTGTATTTGTCAAATGTAGATTCCTCGTGTTGAATTAAAGAGCAAAACACCAAACACATCCTTTAATATCAAAAACTCAAAGTTCATGAAAAATTTACGATGCATTTAAGCTCATGCTTGTGATAAGAACCTGTTTTTGGAAACATCCTCGGTTGGCAACTGTTTTTTCATTTTCATCGTAATCATTTAGGCTCTATTTACACCTAGTATTAAGACCCATCTCAAGGCAAGAAGACAGGCCCTCAAGTACTACCTTTCACCCCATTAGCAACGGTCATGCTAACACCTAACATTCACAAAATCCACAGTAATCTTAGCCGCAGTGTAAATGCACTGTATTATACTGCACACGTATATAACAACACTGAAAAATTAAATAGCCACTGAAGTGAAAACATGCAGTCAAGAGTTACAATAGCAGAAATATTCTTCAGACCCATTAGACTTACATCAATACAACACAGGTGGCCTTGGTTACACATGTATTTTTTTCTATTCATTTTCTCTATAGGCACTTCAGGTAATTAGACATTAAAGAGTTTTAAGCCTTGAATCATATCTCTCAACATATATTCAAAAGTATTTGAATAGAACTTACGATTTTAAACTTTCATGTATGTAAATATATAAAATCTATCACAAAGTATTAAAATATATGCAAAACCCTGGTTCTCACTAGTAATATTAGAGTCTAAGGAGACTAATTTTATATTGTTTGCATTGCTTTATTGGAGTGGAGGATTATGGGTAGTGTAGTACTTCATCAGCAACCCTACTCTTGCGCTCTGTCAAGTAAAATTTAAGCTAGCATTGAAACAGACTTTCTAAAAGTTCAGTCATTTTCGTATTGAAAAAAGAAAAATGTTCTCATTATTTTAGACAGTTATTGCTCTTATAAGCTGCACATAACAAGTTAAAGAGCCTTGTTTTAGCATAGTGTTTGATTGACAGGTGAGTGGGCAGACTTTCACACTGTTGTCTGGAATGTATCAGGACAGATTAGCGTTTACATCACAAATATAACAGGGACATGTGTTTTCGACTACCTTTGAATATACTTTAATTCATCCGGTCACAAAGCATTTTGGACCGTGTTTGCACTGATGTAACTCACTGCCTCACACTACTGTCTGGAATGCATCATGGTGGATTAGCATAAGAACGTTATTCAAACATCCTTTAAATTCTGTAACATTTTTAAATGTCCCACTAACTACTACAACGTTTTTGATATATAGATATATAACACGAAGAAAAGTTTAACCAATGTTACTGCAAGAACCTTTCTTAAACATCTTTAGTCCATTATTAGATCTCCACTACAGCTGTATAAAATACTTCAATATCACTTGCAGACACTGAAACGAGCCAGAAATCCAAAGCTAGTTAATTGGAGTGTGACTTAGGTCACGCTTTCAGAGGCAACCTGGACTGAGATTCCCCTGGAGCTACATGGATGCTCTCTATTTCAACCTTAATTTGAGCTTCAGTGTGGTGGATCTGCACAGTTCTTCAACATGAAAGCGAAGAGAAATTGATTTTCTGGAGCCTGGTTTCCATGAGCTGAATATTTAAATTCCCCCAATCCCTTCAACAGCTCCAGGCTTTGGAAGGGGCTCTTATCGATGTTTCGGCTAACTCATTGGTTTCTCATTGGAAAACATCAGGAGCCTGTTGTGAGGAGCCGTCAAAAATATTTTAAGATAAAATCATTTTAAATTTAAAGAGACAGTTCACCCAGCACTGAAAAGTCGTGGCTTTGCACTCTGACACAGTTAAAGAATAAGAGCTCTAATGAGTTGCAGGTTAACTGTGCTATATTGAATAACAGTGCTTCACCTCTTTGACACAGAGCATGAGGCTAAAATAGAGCTCATTCCCCTAACAAATGTTATACTATTAATATGCTGGATGAGTAGAGGAGCTCCTTTTATTGTTAGTAGTGTCCTAATTTAGATTTTAATTTCCACGATTAAGTGAGTTACGGGCCCTGCAGTCCTGTAAACGCTTAGCAAATCAATCTGTCTTTATTTCTGTGTTTCTGTCTGCCACAAACTATTAATCCTGAAGCTCGATTGGTATCACATCCTGCTAGCAACCCAAAGATCACAGGTTCGACTCCCAGGGAACACAATAACTGATAATAAAATGCATAGCTTGTATACACTGCTTTGGATGTGTATGTCAAATGCAAGAATTAATGTAGAATGAAATCCCTCATAACAGATTCTGTGATTATTAAGAATATTATTCAAATGTTTTATTTTTTGCAATATAGATCTTACAGCATTGATTTCACGTTTTACGAGTAGATTCTACTGCCTTTGCATTGCGTTTATTCTGTAAGTTTTACCTTGATGGGGAAATTTCCTGACTGTATATTTTTATAAGCAGCTTTCTCCATTAAATGCTGAAAAGCATAGTTTTTTTTTTTTTTACATTTCTCAATACTGAATACATTCTTTAAACTTTTCAATACTGCAGGATAAATATTAAACGTCAGATCTATAGGAATACATATGAACATTCATATACTTATATGCCTTGTATAATCTTTAAAACCTTTGAAAATATGGTACAGCACTTGCTTGGTTCAATAGCATATCGGTATTATATGGAACATGAGTGGTAGATGGTAAATGACATTTGGAAGATCGTATAGTTAAACATAAGCTCAGAGTCTTCACCTCTGTGAATGGTAAAGGTCAGGCACTCTGAGTGTATTGTCAGCAAGCATTTATTGTCTTCACTTCTTTTCTGGTTTGGCCAAATTATATTGTTCATAATCATATTAAGACCAGCACAAAAATGTATCGTCTATAGTTTTCTATGTTTTATTTTATATAAATAGCTCAACACAAAATGCCTCATTATTTGTAGAGGTCAAGAATATATTACGATAGAGTAATTCACAGATTTTATACAATGACTGGACAGAATGCAGTAAAAGAATAACATGTTATAATAAAAATAATATATAATATAAAAAGTTATATTAATATATATCAAATAATAAATGCAATGCTAGGTTTACACTTTTGTGTAGTTTTCACAGAATGCCAACTGTGGACTTTAAGAAACACAGGTCCCACATGCCCATACTGAGAAAAAAAAAACATCCAATTTAACTCCTATTACTCAATTTGGCTGGCATCTAATTTCCATGCCCGGTGAAGACAAGACATGTGGTTACAGTTGCAAGCCAGCTGAGAAACAAGTGATGTTATGTTTACTGTCGCTTATGCGGCATCTGTCACGCGATAATTTAACACCCTCCTAAATACAAGCTCATTATTATCACTTACTGTAAATAACCTTTCTCTGATGGTGATGGACAGCCAGCTAGTGCTCTCGTGTGATTACGGTTATGCAACCTGAGTTAAAAAAACAAAAAGGCATTTTCCTCCAGCTAGGTGATAATGACAATGTGTAGAGGAAGTGGAGAAAGTGGCAGCTGCAGAGATCAGCTCAAACATGTATTTATATCAGCAGGGTGGCCCAGCGGAGGTGAACAACATCATGCCAGTTGACACGAGAGCTGCGGCCAACTGACTGTGAAGGTTACCAGAAGCTTTCAGTTTTTTGGAGCTTTTATAAAACCTAAAAAGGACAAACGGGGCATCCGCATACACACTGCCAGAGAAAATCTCAAGGAAGAGAGAGTGATGTTGAACAGAAACGTGTTCTTTAGAATAGAATCCACCCACTTCTCAGCCCACACAGTCCTGCTCTTAAGCTTTGAAAGTGTCCTCAGAGAATTGTGGGAAAGACACATGGAACGACACCAAAAGCTTTGTCAATGCAGATTTGAGCTGGGCAACCTCCTTCTTCTGGGATCAGACAGAGGCTCTGAAGAGCTGCTTTGGTGTAGGATGTGCCAGGGTTTATTTCCCTGTCATTTGGCACTCTTTGTTTATTTTTTATAAGGCTGTAAGGATGATCTTCTGGGCTGTCAGATTACCAGCAGATAACTAGAGCCTGTTCTTATAGCTCAATATTATAGACTTTAACCCTGAGGCTTCATCTTGACCGAGTATTGATTGATCTCTGTATGAGGGTCTAGCTAATGCTGATGTTTGGATGTCAAGTTATTATAACCAGTTTTCAAAACTGCTGCTCACATAATTAGTTAGTAGTTCCCCTTTTAAAGCAGGAGTGTTATTTTGACTTGTGAAAAACTTGTCAAATTAATAGTTTACCCAAAAATGAAAATACTGCCATATTCACTAAAGCTTGTGTGTTACCCATGTCCAGTGGTGCCTCGTGCACAATCTGGAAATACACAAGCTTACCTTTAGAATTGGGCTGTTTTTGGCCTTTTATTGACATTGTTGTTGATTTTTGAACTGTTCTGCTAAAACAATTTTCTCCGAAAAATTATTTTACACTATTTTACTACTATTTTAGTTCTGGTCAGTTTTTCCAAAACTTCAACATCACATGAAAATAAGTGACTGTAAAGAGTAAACAAAAGTTAGTCTGTAGACGTTCTGAGGAAGGAAAGCAGATAGGCTTTCTTAAGGTGAGGTTAGCATGAAGAATTCAGCCGTGAGGCAGAAGGTGCAGACTGAGGCTCACAGATAAAAAACTGCCGAACAGAAGCAGCATTTACAGACGTGAAGGACCTGAGAGATAAGACCAGAGATGTGGGGGGTGCAGGGGTGCTTGTTACCAAATGAGTCAGCAGAACAGTGAGCAAAGTGAATGTGTCTAAATTGGATTTTGGATGGGTCAAAGGGTTAATGGAGCATGGGAGATCTAGGGTGTATTATGAGAAGAGGTGAAGTACACAAGTGCCGTCTCTGTCATGTGAACTTGAGATCGGGTCATTACAGACTCTCAATAGATGATATGTTAAATTAAACAGAGATATTAGACTAATTTATTCACTGTTAAAAACTTGCTGCCTTAAAATCAGTTTTAAAAAGTTCAATCAACTTGCACAAGTCATTTTAACTTACTATTTATAACATAAAAAAATTGCTTATTTACACCAGGATTTAAAATAACGTTGAAATGACTTGTAAAATTTAATGCAGCGAAGTGTTTTTACAGTGTAAAATTGCCCTAATACAATAATAGGAGGAACTCACCTAAAGGAAACTTAAGAAACATAAGTCATGATGGGGTTTGCTCTAGTCCTATCTCAGGTACCTCCTGTCATATTCAAGGTTTTAAAATGGTTACAGATCATTCTGTCAGTGTTTTCCGACTAGTTTAAATGCTAGCAATTTTACCCAGGCCTGGCACCTTTTCTCTGAGCCAAAGATTTTCGCCTGCAGCATAGACATCCATCTATAGCCATGGGAAAGCTTTGGAATACTGTCTTCATATTAAGTGGATCCAACCTACTGGGGCGAAAACAAATACTGTCAAAATATGAGTTTTTAATTACCACCTGCAACAGCCCCCTGGCATGGCTTTGAGATTATAAAACCACAGAAAATCTGCTTTCAATTTGAATACAATCATATTTTGCATGTTTTACAAGTCATATCGCTTGGTTATACACTGTACTAAATACTATAACTTAGTTTTCCAAGCTGTTCTGGCCCTGTTTTGCGTGAAATCCAATTTTCTTAATATTGATTCACTGACAGAAGATGAGAACCATAAAGAGCCATTCATCCTAATAAAACTATAATGAGATCCAGTTTTTTTTTTTAGGAGAGGGGTGTGACTTTGGCATCTGATGACTTTCGCATTTTTGTATGTTCCTTTAGAAAATGTGTTTACTTTTCTCTTTGCTTATATAGCATTAAAGATACAGAATTGTTTCAAGCTGAGCTTTTGGATTTAAAGTTGCGATTTGGTGTGACTTATATAGACAAACAATAGATCAAACAAAGCACTGTGTTCATTATTCATGGCCCAGTCCATAATTGGTAAAAAGTCAATGGACTTACACCACAAAACAGTTTTAACTTTTTGAACTATATACTATGAAGGGACAATCTCTGTTGGAGTGGAGCAGGGTAAGCTGAAAATCTCTGTTTGGAACTAGGAAGTGCACTTCTAAGGAGGCCTAGAAGAGTTTGTGGGGCCCGCAGGACTTGTGGGGCTCTGTAGAACTAGTGCTAACCTTCATCCTATCAGCGACCCTCATGCTTAAATTCCTGAAAGTAAAAATAAAAACCTAAAATCTGAAACATTTGTGACCTACTGGTTAGAGAGTCAGACTTCAAACCAGAAGGTTGCTGGTTCGATTTGCAATGCTTGCATGTAACAACTGAGACACCCTTAAGCAAGGTACTTTACCCCCAATGGCTCCCCAGTGCTGCCCACTTCTCCAGGTGTGTGTTCACAGTTTGCAGTGTGTGTGTTTACAACTCACTACTCCAATGTGTGTGCACCAACTTAATGGGTTAAATGCTGTGGACAAATTCCAAGTATGGGTCAACATACTTGGCCTGCACGTCATTTTTGTCACTTTTTAAAAAACAATAATGAGAAAAATATTTTCCAGTGAATAACTGTGTACTATTAGAAACACTCAAAACAGTCTGTGGCATTCACAGGTTTGGGCAAAAGCAAATTAAATAAAGCTTTATCACTTGTTTGATCCAATCTGTTAAAGGTTAGAATCTTATTGGAACCAGCAATAACAGAGAACTTTAACAGGAACCTACAGCACATGAGTGGGAAAGACTGGGCTGAGGATGTAGGTTGGCTGTCAATGTGAGCCAACTGCTGATGCCAAGACGTATCAGAGGTTAGAATTAATCTGTGGGCCTGGAGGCGAGGTGTCGGCTAGAGTCACTCAACATGACAAAGCTCTTCTCAACACTATCAGACTGAACCCTGCAGAAAGCCAACAGAAGTCCAGAAAACAGCCTCCACATCACCCAACCAATCGTATAAATTTGCTCTGGGAAGTTCAGAACATAGTGTTCTCTGATGAGCAAGACACTCATTAGTCTTGTGTCAGATTTAATTATTGTAAATGCATTTGTATTTTATTTTTGGCATAGCGCATTGAAATGCTTTTAAGAACATTCAATGCATAACACATTATCTGGCGGAACATGCTAAAACAATTGCCTGTTGATATAGACTTGTTTGTTCCACATAACAACCTAAACAATTATAGATCCAATAGTGTCAGCATATAATATGCATTTCCTACAAGCATCTCCTACAAGAATCGTTTTAGTATAAACACTGTGCAGTAATATCTTTATGTTTATCATCATTTGCTTGCCACTGTGTCTTGCTTTAAGGCTGTAACTTGGGTGATTCACTTGGGCTTGTTTCTTATGAGTATGTTTCTCGGATCCTAGTTTTCTACTGTTTTGATTAAACGAATAGTTAAATTCAAAGCCGGTACATTATGACCCACTTTAATACTTAGTAAAGCACCCAAGAGTGTCAGCCACGAGATATATGCTGATCAATGTATTTGCAATAAGTTCCTCATTTGTGGTCTGATAAAAACAATTGAGTATGTTGTATTAAAAATGCCTCACTTTGCTCTGTTGAAATGTTTTACTGATCTCTTATATTTTCACTCAGTTAAATGTGCAATATCTACAGATTTTAATTAGGTTTTAACTCAAATCTTTTCCTCCCTGAGAGATAAAATTGCAGAAGTGATCTAAGCTGATAAATTAGCGGCAGAATTAATTGGCCGTTTGCTCACTACTGTATCAAAGGCTCCTGTGCACAGAGAGATGTTTGCGCTCACTAACAACGTGTCTGGAGATAGAAGTTAAAAGCTCAGGAGAGATGAAGACGGAGAGAACGAGAGAGACTGAGTTATATACAGCGAAACTCTGAGGCTGGTCCCCTGGGCCAATGTACAGGAGGTCACAGCGCACATGCTAATTGAAGGATACTCACGTGTACAGCTGTTTTTTCCCCTTTCCATCTTTTTACAAGATACTACTGTAAAGATGTACTGTATCTGAACACTTGACTGACAAGCCGTACTGCATAATCATGAAAGAGTTTAAACAACTGCTTCTAACTGCCAGATAAATGAATCACACAATGTCCAAACAAGCTATTAATCCCATTTTTAAATGTTCGCTAGCAAGCAAAGCTGCATGAAATATTCAAAGCTGGAATTTAAACATTCAAAACACTTAAACATGTTTTTCAACCATTTGCATTCATTATTGTAGCACTTCACAGAAGCTTATAAATGATTTCGGTATTTCCTCACTTATAAATCCTCACCTTTGATCACTCTAAAGTGTCTTGTGTACGTAATTCAAAAAGCGAACAAGCTCACCAATTCATATTGTGTTGTTTAGTGGTGTTACATTTGCGCCACAATTGCAGTCCAAAGCAGTAATTTTCGTGGAACAATTTTCTCAAAGAAATGAAGCGTAAACACAATCACCATAACTATAACCTAACTAACTAGAGGGAAGTTAACAACTGAAGATAAAAACTGCACAAGCCTACAAATCTAATATTAGCATTACACCCAACTCTCAAATACAAAAATTGCCTTGGAACAATTATGCTCCCTTGATAGAGACACTTCTGTATCTGTTATGGCCTTTATATTGCCAATAGTGTGAATGAGCAAACCCTCAATATAGATGGTAGTAGGCTAATGATCTGCTTACATGAAGGCTACAGGTTTTGATCCCATGTAGGTGAACCCATAAGGTTAAGAGTTCCCCTGCTCTTATCACTGTCACCGAGAAACCTGGTGCCTTTCTTCCAAATACACAGAAAATCAAGTACATGTCACATACATAATTTACTCAGGGCTAATGAGGTCAGATATGCCCTGGGGATTCCCAGAGAACACGTACTCATCAGATGTATAGCTTGAATGCACTGTAAGTCACTTGGGATAAAAGCATCTGCCAAATGCATAAATGTAATGTAAACTCAGGATGTATAGTCTGAGATGAAGCTGTCATGGCACTTAGTTTTAGTCTCAGACTAAAACTATTTAACAATAATCGTGTTCTATAGCGAGCCGTTGGACTGTTCTTCAAAAATTCACCTTCTGTGTTCCTTGGAAGGAAGATTTATAATGACTTGTATAAAAAAGGCAGAATCCTTATTTTTTTGTATTCTTTAAAAGCATTTTTCCATGAAGCTCATACATAATGCCTACATGATTAGTAAAAACTTCTGTTCCAAAATGAATACATTTACAATTACAATACTGGCTCTACTTCTGACAGTGCCTTTGGGTGATGGCCATTTTATGAGGCATCCTTAAAACACTTGCTACACATTTGCACATATGAGCTCATTCATTCGACAGTCGTGGAACTTTGGATATGTTTTACCCCATATGGACTCATCTTATGTAGAGTTGGAACACATAACCCTGCAGTCTAACCTTGGTTGAAACATGGCTTGGCTTGGTAGTATACTAGTTACATCACTCGTTATTCTAGAAGGACAAGATTAGATTGTAAATTACCTATTACCTCAACTCATGACTCTTCAATAGTCTTTGTTTGTTAGAATCATGGTAGGAACATGTGGGTTAATCTCAATTCTGGCCACAGCACACCAGAAAGCAAAGCCTCAGGCAAACCATGTGACCTACAATGACAAAACACGGATCCTGCACTTGAAAATCCTTCGGTTAGGTGCACCTGTGACATTCATCAATCCATGAAATTATATCTAACTGCATCAGATATCTGACAGCCATTTCTGTTAATCTCATCTACAGGGTTAACAGCATGAATGCAGAACTGACAAAATGGTTTAGCTGAGATGAGCAGATGGTTAAGCAACTAAGTTTTGTGGGGGTTTTTTATTCACCTAAAATGAATAAATCAGTTCCTTAAATGATGCTAAAGTTTGGTACCAGTGAGGTCACAGGGTCATCACCCACTGCTGTGAACTCAGTCACACCAACTGGATACAATTTTTTAACATACTCCACACGCAACAGCCTTTCTGCCCGGGTGAGGATGAAGTCATTTTTAGAAATTCATTGTCAAAGTATATTATTATGGGTACAATCTAGGTCACTTCCTCCAGAGATAACTACACTCTTTACAAGGTGTCAAATTAGATTGACATATTCTTGAACCACAGCAATATACAAAATGTATCTACATTCATTGAAGCCACTGCAATTTTATGTGTATGCTCTCAGAAATTACCACAGTTCACAGAAAAATTGGCAGGAAATGAATAACTGAAGATAGAATTGAGATTGGCCATAATTAATTTGGATATATTCTTGATCGTGGGAAAGTATTTCCATATGCAGAGCTGTCTTCAAACCAATATGGAATGAACACATTGTTTATATCTATATCGATCTCTATCACAGCTTTGAACTCAAAATATGGATTCCATTATATATATATATATATATATAATATAATATATCAATCTCCTTTAAACGCTTAAAATACTGTTCAAAATACAACAACAAATAAAGATATGATACCATATCTTCAAATACATCAAATAGTTAAGGGAAATAGAAAGCAAGAAAACATCATCTGGAAAACCACTGGCTCCTAGTTTTGAGAACAACAGAAAATGTTTCCTCTCGCTCTTGAACTCTAACCTGCCTCCAGCTCTCCTTCAGTCTCTCTGTCTCTTTCTCAGCTTGTTTACTGTTGCTGTTCTCCAGCATTTACAAGGTTTATAAAATAAATCCATCTAT
>JAZGTK010010911.1:0-16031 GCA_036877625.1 Ambastaia sidthimunki | reverse complement strand
CCTTCCACGATAGAGCCGTGGGTCAGAGTGCCCCTCTCACCTGAAACAGAAACAAAGCAAAGCTTTAAGCTGCAATCCATAATATTTTAGGTAAAAATGAATAAAAAAATCAGTTGTTAAGCAACTACATTACAGATCAGTGATTAAAACCTTACCTTACCCAGAATCGCAATAGTACGTTTATAATAATGATTTATAATTTTAACTATCAGCTAATTTCCCAGAAAATGTTAGTTTGAGTTCACTTAACTTCAGCATAAAAGCACATAAAAAAGCAACCTGCAGTTCTATGTTTCAAACAGAGATGGCGACAGAGAGACAAAAGTTACGGACCTCAGCTTTAAAGACACATTGATGGGCTATGGTAATTGTAAAGTTATTCAGTAAACAAAAAGTCCTTCTCTCCGCTGGTACACAGACAGCATGCGGTGAAATATGACAGGGGCAGAAGTGTGTAAAGAGGTGTTTTCTGAATCACTTCCATATATTATGATCCAGTACCGCATCTCTACACGCACACCTCTAGCTGTTGACCTTTAGAACGGTAATGAGCTCATCAGCTCCTGAATCTGAAAATCAAAGCTGAGCCGCTTTTCATCTCAAGGTTTAATTCTGCTCCTCCCGTCTGCTTCAAGTACTTCATCTACAGCTGCAGTAGAGCGGTAAACAGCTGGACACCAACATTTACATTTCATCATGCAGGAGACACTTTTATCCAAACTGACTGACAAATGAGAAACTGCGCCTACGATACAAAACAGATTTACAGTAAAGATAGCGGTAACTTTGCAAAATTCCAGAAATTCATAATGCAAAACAGAGATCTAATAGAGACACAGTAAAAACAACAGTGAAATATTGGTCTAACGAACTATTTATTAATATCTGTAATTATTGTTAATCAATATTTTAATGCTTATTTTTTGAATGTTCACAAAAGATATCCAGTGGCTTCAGAGGTCTCTTAAAGGACCAGCTAAGCAGGTTCATTACTCACAAACAGAGCAACATGCGTACACATGCACTCCCTTAACAACACAGACAGGAAGTGACAGAACAGACTAACAAAAGGAGCCGTTGTCTGTATCTTTTGTTCTGGACAGCGTAGGCTTTCAAAATCACTAGAGAAAGACATTTTTGCACTTGTTTGAGAAGCTAGATAGACTCGCTTTTCAAACAAGACAAATGAGAGGACATAAAAAGAGCTTTACTGTTCTGTGAGCAGTGAGCTCCTACAAGCACCATGAGTGTGTGACAAAATAAAACATAAAAAAAAGCTTTAAACAGGAATGTAACAGGAGCTAAGCGATATTACAGTAAAAAGCAGTGTGTGTGTTTTGGCTGTTCCTCAGGCACGAAGAAGATCTTGCAGTCGAATTTCTTTAAAAAAAGGTGCATTAATCTTAGTAACACATATAGAGAATTATATATATAAACATAAAATCTCCAATCTAAAGTATAACAAATCTCAGTCCTATAATTTAAGTATACATTTTATTTGACAAAAATAAATGTTATTTTTCTTGAAAGAAAGACTGGGAAGATAAAGCAGTTAACAAGTGGCTTAAAAAAGCTTGAAACTAAAATAAAACATACTTGACTGGTAACGTTTATATTGGTATTTAACTCAATCTTTGGTAAATGGACTGTATCTGATCAGTTCCGGATTAATCTGTTGGTTAATGAAGATGACTAGAAATGATGGGATTTTTACTTCTGAATGATAGAGATCTAAAATAAGTCATGCTAATGTGAAATTAACGGTTACTGTGGCCAACTGTTACTTATTTCATGTAGAAAGTGCCATTTCAGACTCCTTCATACTCTACAGTGAATATTAGAGTTGAAAGATTAAGCACTGAGCAATGTTAATTAGCACGATAAGGGCTAATGGGACATGAGGGCGAGCGAGGGAGGATAAAAGAGAGAGGGAGAGAGACAGTTAGAGGAAGGGTGAGAAAATGAGGTGAAATATGAAGGCAACATAAAGATTTATAAGCTTGAAGGCTCATTTCAAGCCTCTCAAACAGAGACCTACAGAAAAGCTGACAGAATGGTAATAAGCCATACAGAGAAAACTATCAGCAAACTGAAGGGATTGTGTGTGTGTGTGTGTATACACATAAGAGCTCTGTCCAGACTCCAGAAGAAACCTTTCATTCTTTCACGGTAAATAAGGGCATTTTCAGACCGGCAGATTGTTTACTTTGTTCCAAAACAGGGACTAAAATCGCTACAATGTTGCAATTTTTCCTGTTTCAGTTTGCTTTCAGAAGGCAACTTTTCCAAATAAACAAAAATGTATTAAAACAAGTAACGTTCACATCACAAGACGAGCAGGAAATGACACAAATCCATTCAGACCAACTCAAACACTGTGATAATTTGTCAGTTTTACAGTCAGGAGAGATGATCAAAGTGGGCGAGATGGCTGACTAGTCTTCTAGTCCTCCTGCAGGCAGCCTATCAATGTTTCATGAGTGCATGTGTAACTGCTTGAATCTCACTCATGAATGTTAATCACAATCTTTAGGTTTAGCATCTCACTAGTCCACTTCAGAAGTTAAATTAAGGTACAAATAATGGCAACAATGTTGCTTCTAGGCCTGGCAGTTGTTCTAAGCAAATTAAGCACAAATTTGGCCAGTTTTTGTGACAGATAATGAAGTAGAGGAAAGATCCATGTGAAAATACTGTCATAGCAGGATATGCATGTAGCTGTCCGGGGTTTAACTCTGCAGTGACACGACACACCTTCCTTTTGTTGACATTTCCCATTCTTTCCAAACCCAACAGAGAACAGGAAGAGCCTGACAGTGTTGACCTTTAACCTCACACGTTATCAGCATCAGAAACCTTTTTACTAAAAGGCAATATTTGCTCACACAAGTTATGACAACTGACTTTAATTTTATAAAAAAGCAGTGCGTGTGATTTCGATGCTAAAATATTTTCTCCCATCACAAATTACAGATGTAGACAGCTCATTTGTAGACTGACTTCTGAACATTTAAAACACTGACAACACTGTTCTGTTTATCTGAGCATGTCAACACAGCATCAGTTATTCAACCAATGGAGCAAGTTTGGGGCAGGATGAGCTTGTTTGTTCCTTTTTGTGTTGCTATTGGTACAGAAATGACTTCAGTTAAGCTAAAAACTTCAGTTTATTCCCACATTCAACACTGGCCTCACAGACACTGAATACATAAGTTACCTGACAGCTAAAACAATGAATAATTCATGGAGTAACTTTTTTGTTGGCACAGTTTCTATTTTTTCCTGGATCATATAAAGGTACAAACCCACCTATAAAAAGGTATTTTATAAAAAAATCTCCGCTCACTCTTAATTACTGTCTTCCTCAAACCACACAATTCTACATCTACAAACAGTGAACAAATACAATGGGTTTAGGACAATGTTTCCATGGCAACTATTCAAATATGAATGAGTGCATGTGTGTGTGTGTTAGTTGATGTGCTCACCGTAAATTTCACCGGTATAAATGTGAGAGGTGTCGTAGGGGATCTCCTCTCCTGAAACTTCCACAATTAAATCAGGGGAGAACAATGAGGTGTCCCTCTTCATCCGCAGGTTAAAATGCCTGATGGAAGGAGAGAGAGAGAAAGAGAGATCAATATTAACACACTTCTGTAACGTCGTTTGTAATGTAAAAATACAAGATTTAAAACACAAGTCTGAGTCAAGTCAGAATAAGCAATTTGACATGAGTGAAAATGAACTACAGGTGTTTCTGTAGCTCAGCTGGTAGAGCAGTGTGTTAGCAGCGCAAAGGTTGTGGGTTCAATTCCCTGGGAACACACGTACTGATAAAAAGTATACCATTAATGCACTGTAAGCCCTTTAACAAAAAAAGAGAAGTTCTTTCATTTACTGGCATTAATCAGATCATATCTTTCATTCAGATTATGTAATTTTCCATCAGGCCCCATTAGCTAATCAGGTTTCTCCAGTAAACACATGGTAGTGAGTAACAGTGAGTAATCCAGATGACTCATTTGGGTTATTAACTTGGCCCACATACACAGTGATACTGCGAGATGTGTAGAAATGTGCTGGTTGTCTAGTTAAGACATGGTGGAAAGACACAATCAACAATTCCAGATGGAATTTGCAGACACATTAACTGCTGTTGATTGTGCAGGTAAACGTTGCTGAAATTTGTGCAAGGGATTTAAACATGGTAGAATTAGTTAAACGGAGAACAGAATCATAAGAATCCGCGCTAAGAATCAACAGCTAAAATAAACAAATAAACATTTCAATTTTATGGGTATTTGCTGAGCTTTCTGCAAAGTTCTGTACGTGCATATTTCGTGTTGGACTGCCCATCAGTAATTTGTTGTTTATTTACAGCAGAGACCCAGCTAACAATTTTAGGTTGCAAGAATGTTTCTGTATGTTTTCATTAAGTAAACAAAGACTTTATTTTGAAAGTTTTAAGAACATTTAAAACACACCGTTTTGTAGACAATGTATGAAGGTTATTGCTTGTATATAAGCACGTTATTCAAACATTTTGTTAATTCTGTAACATCTTTAAAACGCTTCACTAACTACTTAAGAACAATGTATCAGCAGCTCTGGTTCTGGAAAGTTTTTTTTTTCTCCATATAATGAACACAAAAGCTTTTCATTCAGGGACTAACTTGGATCCACATTGAAATGGGAGGTTTGTGTTAACTATTTGACAGTAAACATTACAGGCTTTAACATAGTACAGTCTCCAGTACAGAAGGACAGCAGAACACATGCCATACATACCGTGCCACTAAACCATCCATCACCATCCACACAACAAGAACATGCATACGATAGGGCCAGCACAGACAAGCACCACAATCTGTGGTACCACTTAGAAAGCGGTAAAAACACAGCCCAGCAAATGAACACACAGACACAGATAGAGACACATGACAGAGCAGCGTGTTCACATGAAACTTTTCAACTTCAGAACATTTTATAGGGATCAAATCAAGATCAAATGCCAACAATACAACTTTTACATTATAAAATTTTGTGATTGGTTGTGTGTACAGCATTGAGAATCGAACCGGTGACCCTGTGGTTACTGCTTAGAAAATCCAACTTTCTAACCAGTAGGCAACAACAAATGTGACATTACCAAAATTTCCTTCTCATGCAAAATAAATTTGATTAATCCTGTAATACACAAGCAGGCAGCTGATGGTGGTTTTAATGGGTTTCAGTACTGACAGATCATTAGACTCTGATAGCACCACAGCCGGCACAGACGCCTCCTCATTAGCTGAGAGAATCACTGGATTTCTCTCCCAGATGTCCAGAAAACGTCATTGTGTGAACAGACCTCAAATCCAAGAGGAGCGATCTGGTTCCCACTGTGATTTTTTCTGCCCCCTGTTTTACTCTGACCATGCAGCTATTCCAGCTAACAGTTTTAGGTTCTAAGAAGGTTTCCCTACCGTTTCTATTAAGTAACAGAAATGTTAAAAATGTTATTTTGAAAGTTCTCAAAATGTTCAGTTTTGAGTCAAATTGTATTGTATTAACATTATTGCTTGGTTCAGAATAATGTTTATATATATGATAATATATGATAAATATTATCATATTTACCATATGATAAATATGATAATATATGATAAATAATAAATATGATAAATAACTTAGCAAAGTCTTACTAATGTTACTGCAAGAATGTTTTTCGATAACTTTGAGAGAACTTTAAGAGAACATTAGCCATCGTTAGAGAACGTTTCCTGTCAACTGGGATTAAGGCCAATTCCAGGAATATCCCGCAGTCTCCCAGCTCAGACTCGATTCAGTCTAACCGGCACGCACACAATATAATTATGTAATTACGTGGCGCTCTGAGCCTTCAGTTATGTTCACAGTAATGCATCTAAATTAATGACATCCACCAACTCAGCCCCTCAATCTGAGTACAAGTGGATTTTTGATGCAGTCATAAAGATTGCACAGATGGTAACTAGATGAATCTGTAAGTATGAAACGATATGACCATGTAAACATCAGCAGGACATTTAGTGAGCATACGATGCTCTCTTTGTTTACTACAGAGTGATCGAGAAACGCTTTGCTAGGCTGCAGTATGACAGATGGGATATGGGGGTGGAGAACAGTACAGAATATTCAGAGAGAGAGAATGATGAGAAATGGCCTTTAAAGAGAAAAAGGGGAGATGGTTAAAGATGATTGGGTGATAGCAGATGAACTGGGTCAGGAAACAGGATGTAACTGTTAATGAGAAGAACAGCCTACTGGAATGGACTCCACCTGTCCTGAATGACAGCGTTTCTCACTTTTATAGGTGCAGCACTGAGAGCTGAAGGAAAGCGGACCAGCAAACTAAAGCTTATTATTATCTGAGTGTTATGATGAGAGATAATGGATGAGCTACAGCACCACAGAACTCCTGTTTACACCTGGTAGCAACACTAACAACATCTATCTATATATCTGTCCATCTGTCCCTCCGTTTATCCTTTATTTTTACCAGGAATAATTCATTTGCCAAAATGGCAGCACACACAAATTACACAGATTACAAACACAAAAACCATAAATACAAAAGTCTTGTATATATCCAGCACTTATATAATCAAAGTTGTAAAAAATTATGTAACACATGCACAAGTTTCCTTGTGCTACTAACATCATAATACTCTGTATTTCATTTACCTATGATCATAAGAGGTTTTGTCAACCTCATTAAGGCATAGAGTGTCTCAAACACATTTGTGATTTCATCAAATTCAGATGTACTTCACATCATCTAGGTTACTGAATGCTGATATCAGCCATACTGAAGCAGTTCTGTGAAGTTTTGCGCTTTCTGAGTTTACAGATCAAAGATTTTCCCCTAAAGCTGTGCATAACCTGAAAAGTTTCAACACCGAAGTTTACTGACAGGTGAATAGCAGTTTTCTTTCCCTCATTAGCATATTTCCTATCGCACACATCTGTATTTTAAAAACAGCTAGATGACAGAGCAACTGACAGAAACATACGGGAAAAGAAAACAAACATGATGCATTTTTAACTCGAGACGTGATCCTAAAAACACAATGATCATTAGTGGGAAAAGTTAGAAAAAACTGTAAGACATGAGGCGAAAGCACAAACGAAACGTGCTCTGGCTTTTTTTTCCTCCTCTGAGAACCCGGAGACTGATTTATCTGTCAAGTACTTCAGAGACGAGCAGTCAGAATGCACATCCCCACGACGCAGAGAGAGTTTGGGTGAGTTTTGGAGCTGTGATTACGTCTCCTGCTGGGTCAGGGTTCTGAGCTGAGATCTGGTTTGTACGAGTCCAAATTTGCTTCATCTGATTGCATGTTTTGTTTTGTTTTCTTTTTATAGCTAAATACTCAAGACCACAAACATGGGGAATGAATTTGTTAGCCGTCATCAGAGCAGCCAATGATTTTGTGTTGCATAGCAGGTCTGAATCAACTTTCTTGGCAGTGTGTCTGTGTTAAGTGTTGCGTGCCGTCTAGAATCAATACAGCTGAATTAAGTGCAGACTGGACCACTGCAGGCAAAAGCAAACCAATGGTGTGAAATCTGTTTTCTCAAACTTAAATGTGATTATACAAATGTTACAATTTGAATTCAACGGAATGGCGCTTTTCACACTACAAATCATTCCAAAGTGGGTTTACAAAAAAAAGTGCTTTGCAATCCTCCAGTGAGAAAGTTAAAGGCGACAGGGACGTGGGGAAAAGCTTCCTAAGATGAAAGTCATTTAAAGACATTTTAAAACCATTACAGAATTTAAATAAAGTCATTTAAACAGGAATACATGCTAGGAAACAGAGCCAAGCCAGTGGAGCCTGTCCTGAAAATAAAAACAGGTTTCAAAGTGCAAGTTTTAAAAAGCGACGCCATTTTCATTTACGTGCAAACAACAGTCAACCCCAACACTCGCGATTGGATCACCTGAAACAAACCAAGTATAAACTGGTTAACAGACTCTAAGCCAGACTATACAAATGTATGACCTTATGTAACCCTGCTCTGACCTCTCAACCCTTTCCACTGTCATCTCATCAGTGCCTCACAACCCCTTTACTGTGATCAATACACTGTAGCAAAGTATGGACAGCACTGCAGAGAAAACCCGTCTAAAATTCAAATGAGTTTTTGTGTGGCAGAAAGTTCAAAACGCTGAAGATCACAGTCAAAGAATCACTCATAAGAGTTTCATTACATGTTTTCAGCCGCTTGAGTTCAGTAACTCTTATGATATTATATCAGCCGTCATTACGAAAACTACAGTGAAAATGAAAAATAAAAAAGCAGACTTCAAGCACAAACAGAGGGGATGTTTAAATTGCTCACATCAGTTGTACAAGGTTTATTCTTCAAGGAGAAACTGAATAAAAAATGTAGGTAGAGGGACGGTGTCCATTCTTTCTTCTGCTGATCTGTTGTAATCTCTGTGAGCTCATGAGGGTGTGAGAGGCAGATATGCATCACATAAAGATCATTCGTGATCATTCTTCAACCGATTACACAGAAGAACTCACACACAAACACACACAATCACACACAATCACACACAAACACACACAAACACACACAAACACACACAAACACACACAAACACACACAGGCTCTCTTTACTAAAAGTAAGGTGTGAAAAGTGTATATATAATTATGCAAATTATGACAATTATGACTTTGCAGTCCATTACTTTGAGTAAACGGATAAAACTGAATAAAACTTTCTTCAAGACTTTTAACTGACTTTGGACTTTGGCTTTAGGGGGTTGATTTTCATTTAAAAATATATTAGACGGTGTAATTTGACTATCAGCTTCATGTTATGGTCAATAAAAAAGCTGATGAAACATAAGGTGTTTTATGTTTTTGTTTTTTAAGGAAGTTACTAAAACAGCAGTTGTGAAATCAGAAGTCTAGACTATTTTTATGACTAGTCAGAATTGTAAGATGTCAGGCAAGCATGACTTCATTTATTTAAAGATTTAGTGACAGGACAGGCATTTATGTGTTGACAGTGACAAAACGTGTTGTGTGTTGGCCGTGAGTGTGTTAAAACGGAAACACAGACAGTAACCTAAACGAAATACACCCAGCATTTAGCCAACCCTGCTTTTCAACAAACTGTGTTTACATAATATCGCTTATTGCAAGAAAGCAAAACTCTTAATCTTCACCTTTCTAAAACAGTTTTGCTCATAAATACATAAATCTATATTATTATTGGTAAACTTAATTTAAAGCTGCAATCTGTAACTTTCATCTCTCTACCGCCATCTCTGTTTGAAACATAAAACTGCAGGTCACTTAATGGGCTTTTTATAACACGTTGAAGTCAAACTGACATTGGAAATTGGACCTGACAGCTCAAATTATAAACCATTATTACAAACTTACCATTGCAAATTGATAAGTTAGAAGACAGTTATGTTAACATTGATCTGTAATATACTTGCTCAATAACTGATTTTTGTTCATTTTTAACCCAAAAAGTTACAGACTCTAAACATTTTTCACAAAGTCTGCAACAGAAATTTTACAACTCAAATGTAGCTCATGTTTACATGAGCTTTCTGCATTCTTGTGCATATAAACCTTATGGTTATTCAAAACACATTATCTGAAGCTCAGCCAGAGAGATGACACAGATACCTTATATCATCACTTCAAGAAACAGCCCTTGAAAAACAACTGCAGCATAAGACAAAGTCCATCAGAAGAAACTAAAGCCGGCGCTACAAACCCGGTGAGTTCAGAACAGCAGCATCAGCGTTTAAGAGACAGAAACATCATGTCATGCACTCAGTAAACAAACCTCAGACACAAAAGCAATTATTTCATGTGCTGCTGACTATTATATATAAACGAATGATCATGATTATATGCAATCAATAAAGCTCTGGCTACTGTATGCACTGAGTGAGGATATACACAATATGACACCCTTGCAGTCAGCAAAACAAAGTGCAAGTCTTGTTTTTTTTAACTGAAAATTTGGTCTTTTTTAATCATAATATTTTGTTTTGAGAGCAGCAAAGTTTAAATGATAAAAATGTAGAAAATTATAGAATTATAGAAATTATAGAAATGTTGAAACCATATACACAGGTCTTAAAAATAAACTCACTGAAAGACACATTTATTACCCAGTAAATATAAAATAAAATGATGAAATCCACTCATCTGTCAGACATGCAGCCCAACTAACACTGTATCAATTACAAAGCCGTTCACTTTTGTGCAATTTGTATGTGCTTAACATTAAAAGCATTCACTGTTTATAACACCAAACAACGCAAAACAACAAAAACACAAGGATTCCCATAGGATCTACTGAAGCGGCTGTGAAATGGAAAGCTAAAAACAAGTTATCAAAGGTCAAACAAATGACAAACACAATTTTCCCGCTACTCTGACGCAGCTGTATACATCAGTAGCTCACACTAGAGTAAAGGTTAACATGTGAAAAGACATGTCTGATCTATCGTTTAATGTTTTATGGGTGAAAATTTTCTGTCCGATTATATTTTGCAGTTGTAGAATGACTCAAATGGCTGTACAAACACAGCCATCCTATAACCTTTGTCTTTCAAAGCCTAGCAAATCCCCAAAACGGCTTGAGGAAGGATGTAAAGATCTGTGCTAGTCATTGTAAGCTTGCTAGTTCAAAGCCTAATACATCAATGTACTGGAAAAATACTGGTATCCTGTATCACCTTTGAGCTATAATCTTAATCCCACATTGGTCAGGGAGAGAGGCCCTATAGTACAGTAAAGCTCTCTGGATAAGAAAGTGCCTGTTAAACTCACTGTGGGTTTTCTGCATGTGAGTCACGTTACATCATTTTAACAAGCCCGTGTGAGGGCCAGTGACATCACAGGAACAGGATGGAGATAACGGGTCTTATTTACAGTGTGGCAGGTGATGAAGAACAGATACACGCTGATCTAGTAAGAGACTGAGTACTAGTCATGATGGTGAGGTGTGATTCTCTATGAATCTCTCACAGCATTAATATTCATAACCCCTTGGAGAGACTCGCCCCAGGAAGTCATTCTGTTCAGCCTCTATGCTGCTCTTCTGCAGCTTAAACCTCTAATCCCAACAGGCCAGAGTGAAACCCTCAATGTATCACAACACAAACACACAGTGTATTCGTTTCTGCTCTCTTGCAGACAATACACTGATTTTAGTCTTTGTTTCTACCATAACACCCCACACGTGTGTGAACAAAGCTGATGAGAGTTCATGTCAAACAAAACAAAACAGCATTCAGCATTAACCGAGAACACAGAGGCTTGTTATGTTTAAACTATTAAGCAGTTAAACAAAACACACTGGCTCTTTTCATCAGGAGAGTTTAACATGACACAGAGAATAGTTCATGTAAGAATACCATCTACTAACCAAAACCTCTCTCACACACAAGAAGTGTGTAGTGATGTTATAAATGCACATTTTCTAACACAAAAATGGTTTTTTTTAAATTAAGTAACATTAATAGATGGCAAAATGAAGACAACTGATCTAGGTTTGAAGCTGCAATCTGTAACTTTATCGAGTCAAAAATCAGTTATTTTCTCACAATGAGGCTGATTGAAGTTCCTGTTAAGCACTTTGGACTCCCACAATCATTTTACAATAGGTGACCTTCACCAAGCTTGAGCACAATGGCTTCAAAAGAGACCTTTGAAGTGTAAAGAGAAAGAGGAGCCTTCAGAGTTCACGCAAAACAGTAGAGAACCAGTCTACACCACAACATTTATTGAATATACTTTACTGTCTTTGTAAGCTGCTGTCTTCTTTTAGTCTTAAGTGAAGACACAGAAAGAGTGAAAATGAAACACTTGGGATGAGTTATTTTTAGGCTGTTGAACACTCGTTCACACTTGCAGTCAGGCTGAGAGGGAAACTAGCAGATGGTTGTGTGGACTGGTGTCTGTGCTCTGGTGGGTTTCTCTGTCATGACACAATGCAAACACAAGGTTTGTGAATGTGTGAGTACAGCGGGATGCATCTGCGGTTGGGCAGTTTTTTAGTACCTGTGCTCTGTGTTAAGATGCGTCTAATTTTTCTTCTAGGGATTTGCAACATTTTCAGACTTGCAAAATCAATTAAATTCAATTCAAATTCACTTGCATAGAGCTTCTTTACACTGTTGCCGTGTTTCAAAGCAGATTTACATAAAATTCAAAGAAAAAAGGAAAACAAGACAACTATGAAATAAATAGTGATACTAAGAATATAATGTTTATAAAGTTTAAATAAATGGATGTGCTTGAGAAATACATATTGTATACGAAGGCACATCTTTTATCAGTTCATGAGAAGTTAATGTATCCAGACAAATCAAGCCAAAGATCAGAGAACTTCACCACAAGCTTGCAACTTTCAATAACAGGAACTCACACAGACTTGTCTGGTGAGGATGGCGTAAGAAAGATGATGCCATTGGCTTATCAGATTCACTTCCTTTGCTACACATCATTGTCTGTCTAGCCTGTCTGTTCTTCCGCCTGCCAGAGCTGCTTCTGAAAATCACATTGCAGGGTCAAATGTTAAGATAAGCCAAGACTAAACAGCAACCCCGATTGTTCTTGTGTCCCATCAGCACAGGCTAAAAAAACGACTTTATAAAAATTCTGTCTAAATCAAACCGAGGACACCGTGTCCGGTGTGTTCTGTGTCATTAACGGAAAATCTGTACTTTTCTGAAGCCATTCAGTTAAATTCAATTTAAAAGGATAATTCACCCCAAGAAAACTGTTCCATCACTTACTCACACACGTCATTCCAAACCTGTATGACTATTTTTCTCCTGTGGAACACAAAAGAAGAAATTTTGAGAAATGTTACAGTAGTTTTGTGTCCATACAATGGAAATCAATGGGTGCCACTGTTGTTTGGTTACCAACATTGTTCAAAATTACTTCTTTTGTGTTCCTCAGAAGCAAAAGGTCATACAGGTTTGGAATGACATGAGAATGAGTAAAATGATGGAAGAGAGCGAAAAACGAAGCAATCTTTAAAACACTCAAACAAACTGTTTGTCTGTGTTACATTAAATCTGTAGATTCAATATAGAGGTGAATATAGAATGAAAGCTGACAGCCACACTGAACTCACTGAACTGTCTGTTTTACAGAACAATGAGCTATGAACCGTCAACTTGCTAGTGAGACACTGTCATGAAGCTGTAACGTAAGGTGCCTAGACAAAAATAGCGATTTTTTTTCAATCATCTGTTCTTTGTATAATAACCTGTAATGGCTAAGATATTTTGAAATATGCATATTGTTTGAATTTTACTGCAGTGAAAGGGGTGATTATGTAGCAATTATTACTAAATTAATTCCTAAACAAAATCAATACTTCCCTATTCCCCTAATCTACTTCCTCTAAAATAAAAGATGGCATCAGAACAGCGTTAATTCTGGGTAAATGCAATGAAACAAAAACACTACTGCATTGCTTTAGGTGTAACACAGTACCAGTCGTACCATCAGAGAACAGGCCCAGTAAAGACACGCTCACAACCCACAGAAGCGAGAAGCTTTTCATGCAGACCGAGAAGATGTAACCTTGATCAATTTGTTTCCGCAGAATCGCAGGGTGTCTGCGGCGCTCTGAGAAAAACATAACCTCAGGTAAAAGAAAACCTAAAAAAAGACCGGGCTGCTGAAACACAGAACCAGAAATCTATGAAGCTCCCATCACCTTCTAAATGTGAGATATCACCAGAGCCAGGAGATGTTTGACTGACCTGCCGTGAGCGTGGAAGTCCAGATGAAGGAACCGGTCTTCATGGGATAGAGCTCTCTTAGCCCTCTGATGTTTGCTGTGCAGGATGTTTGTGTCGTAGGACAGGCCTTCGTAATGTCTGATATACTTACTCAGGGATCTCCCATACTGACCTGCAAAATAAAGAAAAGCAGAGATTAGGAGAGAGGTTACCTAGCAGCGACCGGCTCAGATTACACTATCTATTACTGAACCCAAGACGTGGTGACACCCGTTATTGTCTGAAAACTACAAAGCTTAAGAGCAGTTCACACCTCTGCAGTGCGTAAGTGCCTCACAAACACAACTGCATTAACAGAAATAGGTTTCACACTGATTGTTTGTGGCTGCAATTCTCTATAGAAAATGAAGTGACTTCTGTTTTATCATATGGTGTGTTCCTTTGGTAACAGAATATTTAGGTTTCTTTGGTAAAACAGGTATTCTATAAAGAATCAAAAGGTTCTATTTGTGCACCTTGTCAAAGTGTCAAGCCTGACAGAGCAATATATTACCTGCCTGTATATGCCAGAAAATGCATACATTACAAAGCCTTATGATAAATAAGCATTTCCTACAATACTTTCTGCTGAGTTCAAAGTGTGATGCACAGAGAAATTCAGTTGAAATCTTGCAGTGCTGTTATATGCAGTGAGATTTCCACGACCTGTTAATATGGGTGTGAGATGTGTGAAACAGGTTTTATCCTGTCAGAATTTGACTATAATAAACAGGTTTTTCTCTTTGCTGCAGAATTCTGTCTAGAGCAAGTTGCTCACACCTGAAATGAGGCGAGACCATCTTATAAATATATTAAAAAACGGCCATAGAGCATTCAGAAACTTAAACGATTATTATTTACATAAGTACACTCATATCTTCACTTCTGTTGTGGAAAGTACAGCTTTTCTTTTCCGTTTGTTTTTTGGTCTCCCATCCTTTCTCAAATTACAAAAGCAAACTTCCTGTAACAGTAGTTTTTACACTAAGAATAGCCTGACCACAAAGAAAACTTTTACTCTGTCATAAAACTATAATTACAATTTAAAATATATACACAACATCTTATTGCCCACACATCTCATCTCATTCATTATATATCCTTTTCCTGCCAGAACTTCAAAGCATTTAAATGGGTGAGGACAAAATCTCTGTTCTTTTAAACTACATTGCCATTCACAAAATAGGCAATGCAAGCAGAAACGGGTCTAAATCATTGACCTTCAGTTAAAGTGTTTTTACAGGAAAACTTTGACACTAGCTTTCCTATCACTCAACAGAACCACAGAGAACCAACCTTTCCTGTTTTGAATCCATCTCTACTTCCCCAGGGCTTCAACCAAATCTGCTATGACAACACACACAGACAGATATGAAATCTGTCCTCTGTGAGAATCGAATTACTGCAGGTCAACAGAGACCTCATTACTGGCAAATTACTTCTGGAGAAGCCATGAGATTTTTTATACATCTAAAAAAGTGAATGATACATGTCTATTGCGTCTGTCTATTCGCAGAGATTAGGCTTAAAGCTCTGTACTGGAAGCTTTTCTGTTGAGCCCTATTTTAAATAATTTTAATAATCTCCACATAAACAAAAAATGTAAAAGGAAAAATTCACCCCAAAATGAAAATACTGTCCTCATTTACTTTATGTACTGCCTCATGTCATTCCAAACTTACTTTCTTCTTTGAAACACAGAAGTCAAATCTTATTTGATTATGCACATATTCAAACTTGGTGCGTCTTTGAAATGTGCATGTTAGAAATTTGGAGGCTACAGTAGAGCGGAATGAATAAATTTCAGTTTGTTACTCACACAGAATTACCGCATGGCTTCAGACTGTAATATAGGCCATGAGTCATATGAATCACTCTTTTTTAATTCTCTTTGAAGCTTTTGTATGAAAAAGGGCAGCATGGACATGATTCAGAAATTCTGTGTTTCAGGAAACAATGAAAGAAGGAAGGAAAGACAAAAAGACAGACAGAGAAACAGACAGACAGACAGACACAAACAAACAAAGGCTGATTTAGAATGACATCAGGGGAGTAAATGAATTAATTTTAGTGTATAATATTCCATTAACAGTAAACTACAAAGCTAAGAAGCATCACAAGAAAACAAAAAGCCAACAACTCCAACATTAAGGAAGCAAAGAGATTCTTGCCTGATAGTATCCAGTCAAGATAAAACATCCACGAATCAAACCAGGT
>JAZGTK010010910.1:0-16032 GCA_036877625.1 Ambastaia sidthimunki | reverse complement strand
TGACTGATAAACAGAAATGAGCTTAAATACTGTGATATTATCTGCAGAGATATATTTGCAGATGATGTAAAGGCTTTGTTTTATGCAGACTCTGTGAGTCTGAACGCTCCGGCTGTAGAGTCTGAGACCTCAGAAGCTGAAGATCTGTCAGATCCTGATCAAACATCTGCAGGAGAAACTCCAGCAGATCTTTCACACCAATGAGCAAGTGACAAAGAAACACATTTAGCTTGAGTTTTTATCTGTGTTTTATAATCCATCTAACTTGGTTAGTTTTAGGTTTGGTTATTTAAGGATTGGTTATGCTGTAATGAGTGATGTCATAAAGGACCTGTGTTAGCATGTGGTGTTTAGCATGAGAACTGTGTCGGTACTAGAGATGAGTATATGGAGTAATTTTGTAGTGGTGTGTGATTAAAAAAGAAATAAATAATCAGTTTTTCCAAGAAATGTTGCAAATGTGACACGTGTTTTACTCAAATTCATTATATATCTTTTGAAGTTAGTGGTTTCAACATAAAACAAATTAGTTAAGAACTTGACTAGTTGAGTACTTGTGCACGTCTTATGTGTAGTTCCTGTCTGTTTACCAGTGTTGAATACTCAAGTTTATAAGTTTATACTCTCACTCAGACAGAGACACATGGAAATCACATGGCATGAAATCACTGTATCGTGTTTTTGAAAGGAATAATACTAATTTCTGACACTTGCTCTATGATGCCATAGAAGAATCATGTTTGGCTCTATGGTTCCACAAAGAACCTTTAACATCTGTTTCACAAAAGGCAGAAAAAAATTCTTTAGACTATTCAAATCTAAAAAAATTTGTTCTTTAAGAATCTTTGACTGAATGTTTTTTTTTGAGGAACCAAAAACAGTTCTTTTATGGCATTACTGTGAAGAGCCCTTTAGGAACCTTTATTTTGTGTGTATGTAGGACAAATGAGCAGTGCAACGTTACTATTTTAGTCACTTCTGTTAACCGTTTAAATTTTTTCAGATGTGACCCGACCTGAGTCATAACTTTTGGGTGCAGTGTCCTCATCATTATAATTAGAGGAGACATCTGGAGTTTTCCAGAACATTATATTTCATGCTGAGACACGGCCACGCCCCGCCGGGTTCTGTGGACTGTCCTGAGATCATTCATATCAGAATGTCATTCCTCTGTAAGATGTTGGTTAAAGGTTAACGACCTACTGAAGACCTCAGAGCATGTGTTCAGTCAAAAGATCTCAACCTCGCTAAAGGTCACCTCAGAGGAATGCTACTGCTCTGACCTGCAACCCAAAAAATCACACTGTCAAAATACAGCGTTCAGAGTTCAAACGCTGATACAACGTAGTTTAAATAAGCCCGCTGGCAGTGACTGTGTTGCTACGGCAACTAAATGCTGGATGTATTTACTGTATGTATTTATTAATGATGTGTCAGAGGTCAAAATGGCCAAAACTCTCCCAACAACTTATATCAAAATCTACTGTGATGTTATAGTCAGGAAACAGACTTTATTTTAAATATTTAGTGTTTATGAGGTCGTAAAATTCAGAGTGATTTTTTTTAACATTAATAAACAATGTTTGTTTGCATGTGCTTCAAAATAAAATGCTTATAAATGTATAAAATGTTCCAGAAAATCTGTGTCTGGAGGGTAAATGTTGACCCATAAAATTCTTAACTTTTGCCTCCAGATCACCATCTCTGTTTGAAACATAAAATTCAGGTTCCTTCATATTTCTTGTTTTTTACCAAAAAAAAAAACAGGTTGCAGCTTTAGTCTAAAGTATATTTTCTGACGCTGGTTACAGTGCTGATTCTCCTGCCAGAAACTTACAGGAATCCAGGAGAGCTTTGAGGTCATACGAGCTCAAACAGGGTTTCTGCTGAGATTAGATGTTCTGGACTGTAAGAGTGAGAAGTCACTTCAAAGCTGGTGAAGCCTCAAAACAGCTGACAGTGAGGAAGAACTTGTTTAATTAGATACAAACGAGTATGAGGTCATCAAGTGTCTGCGCTTATCAGTTTTGACTTTAAAAATATCATCGTGTTTCCACTGAGCATTATGTAACGCAAATGTTATTGTTAACAGTGTCAACATTTAGATTCTCTGTTCTCAAAATTTTCAGCTGTTCAGACTTTGGCAACCGCAACAATGCGAGACATTATTAAGAATGAACTTTAATGTCACTCATCATACACAAGATATAAGGAGAATATCTGTGACATCTGCTGAATCTCAGAATCTCATATGTGACATGAGTGTTGCCAAATTCTCTTTTTTCCCGCAGAATCTGGTTACTTTTAAACCGTTTGTGCAGATTGTTTTATGTTTTGCGGTTTAAAGGTTTGACATATTGCATGAATTTTATTAGACTGAAATATTGGTATTAAAATATTTTACTGTACTATCTACCGCTATACAGTGACTTTCAAAAAGAAATAGTGTAAAATGCATAACATGTATATGTTTGTATTTCAGTTATTTATCACAGAAAACCACAAACATCACAATCAAATGGGAACACTTTAATTTGTAACAAGAACTTAATTGCACATTTCTGTGGAACCACTGATATTTGTAGCACTTTGTAAATCATCAGTTATAAATGCCATAGCTGGTGTGCATAGTGTCTTTTTTACAAATTCTGCACAAAATATATTATGAAGATAAGCAATAAATGATCATTGAAATGCATCAGTAAACATTACAAACAGAAAAAAAACTTGGAATGATACAAATGAAGAGAAAATACACAGGTTCAGACATTAAAATGGAGCAGTGATTTTAATACATTCTGCGTACAGTAGTTCTTGTCATGTACAAATAATTGTGCAACTGACTAAATTTCCAACATGCTTTTTGCACATTATATATTCATGAATAAGTAAAATTTATATTATGCAAATAGCAAACAAAGAAGTAATGGAGATAAATTAACCATCTCAACTGGTAGTTAATTGATCTGGAGCTGTCTTCTGAATACTGTGGGCGGAGTCAGACATATGTCATACTAATACAGTCACCGATTGGCTTGAATTCTATTGAATGTTTTATTGCAGTCGTGTTTGTTGAATGACTTCAGACTCCCTGCAGCTCAGAATGATTTTAAACAGTGAATTAATCTGCATTTGTTGGATGACTAAATGCTGAGGAAATGTTTAAACAGAGGCTGTTGGCTGTTCTGTGCTTTATATAATTGATCCGTTCTGAATCTTTTGCACATGAGTTTCCTGGGCGTGACTGACTGATGCTGGTGATCTTATGTCTGCTGTATGTGCTTTGCTATACTGTGGAAAAACATACGTAACCCTCCAGATTCAGAAATAACTTCTCAAATAGTTTTTAAGCGCTGACATAAAAATAGCCCAAGATATTTTTGCTTTTAAATAGATCTTCATTCTGTTTAGCTTGTTAATGACACACAAAATTCAAGGCCCTTCTTTTGTGTTCCTCAAACACAAAAGTCATACAGGTTTGGAATGACATGAGGGTGAGTAATTAATTGTCATTTTTATCTCTTTAACGCTAGTGTTGGTGTTGGCTATCGCTTAGCCACTGTTGGGTAAAGCAACACTCCACTGAAAGAAGACAGAATTTCACTAGATGCTGATATCGCCAACTTTCCTGAAGTCAGCACAAGCCCCACCCTCTGGCCCCGCTTCAAATTAAGCGCAAGACTTACAGAGGCGGACCCTCCACAGACACACCCCTCACTGGCCCCGCCCCCAGTACCAGCCGTGTATAGCTTCTGGATGTTGCGATTGGCTACTGAGAAATAGGCTTCGACTCGCTCTCCAATCTGAGCTGTTAGAACAGCGCTGAGCAGGTACCGCCCATCCAATGGCACAGTGAACACACCTATAAACAAAGATTCAGATTTAAACCATTCCTAAACCTTGCATCTGAAGTGTTGCTTATAAAAATGGGCTTCTTGCCAATTATTGTTCGTGTTAGTAGCACATATAGTGCAGAGTTTGCTAAAGTTTAAAGCTGCCTTCATGTGCCATCAGAATAATCGTAAATAATATTGAGTTTTCTAGTTGGAAATTGGACATAAACAGCCTTTATGTTATATTTATGACTGGAACTCAACATAAATTTGTTAAGTTTCAAAGTTGGACAGTCTGTAAACTTCAAACATGGCAGAGGTAAAACGACAGTACAGTGAAAATGTACAGTATAGACGATGATGTGTGTAGAATCTGTACGTAACCTTATCTTCTAAACATTTTGTATATGTCCTCCGTGATTTCTAATTATTTATGACAACAAAATTATTTATTTATTCTAATTATTTATGGGGTTCGATTAAAGTATGATTATAATAGATGATGCAGAAACTGGGACAGTTGTTTGAATGCACCTGTATGGGGGTCGTAATGTCCTCCATCATTCAGCAGAACGTTGTTGAATCTGATGATGCCGATTTCACCGGGAAACGGCAGAAGAGTCAGACCGGCCGAAAACGACACGCGTGTCATCACTCGTCCTTCTGCAAAAACACACACACACATAATCATACACACACTTCAGTGTCTCCCACTGACATACAGAGCCATGAAATATACCACACTTTAAATGTACCTGAGGCCATTTGAACCGTCTTCAGTGGAATTTGTGCTGCAAGTGTGAGTCAGAAAATAAAAGCTTGTAAATTTTCAGTTGTACGAAAAACATGTTTTGAATAATATTCAGCCAGTGTTGGGTGGAGTACAGACTGCAGTTAGATTCAGAGAACTTGAACTACAGTCAAGCTACTTTTTTAACAAAAATAGTTAACTACAAGAAACTAACTTTTTTTGTAACTTACATACATTATTAATTTAAAGGGATTGTGTAGCCAAAAATAAAAAAAAATTGAAAATCATTTACATTACACTGTTCCAAAACCACATGACTTACTGTAAAATACAAAGTTTTGAAAGGTTTGAAACTACATGAGTAAAAGTTGACAGAATTTTCATTTTTGGGTGAACTTCAAAAACTATTGAAATATCAATTTTAAAAGAATATATGGAAAAACAATATCAAAAATTATGTGTGACAATATAATTTAACTTTTAATCAGAGCAGTATTTATATGGTACACAGTGACGATTTAGTTGTACCACACCACTGCACTACAAAAAAACTAACTAGTAACTAAACCAGTTCAGTTAATACCCTTACGATTGTTAGTTAGTTACTCCCAACACTGTGTTCAGCTATAGTAAAGTGTTAAATACCAGACACAGAATCCGGACTGACCGCGCCCGCAGGAAACATTGGATAACCTGTCCAAAACAATGACAACTGTGTCAGATCAAAACATGAATTTTTCATTATAACTGTTACCTAAAAAACAAACTGAATGCATTTACCTGGTGCTCCTGCGTAACCTGTAAGGGGTGTGATGCTGCCATTGGGCCCCTGAGGGGGGTGTAATGAGAGTTTGGTTCCTGGGGGCCCCGCTTCCCCTGACATCATGATGGGTCGCTCCAGAAGGGGCAGATCTCCTTCCATGGAAACATTTACAGCTGGTGTACCTTCATGAACACCTGGAGAAGAGTGATGACAGACAGAAAATAAACACCTGACAGCTCACAGGTGTGACACAGAACTTCAGCTGGTTCATGAGAAACTTCCAGCAACAACACTGGGTCAGTTATCCAGAGACCCTCCTGGTGAAGTTATAAAAAGTTGATTGGTTTTAAAAGTTGTTGCAGACACAAGCCAAAGAACATTCCAGGCATGTTCCTTTTTGACGAATTGAAATAACTAAATGCAAAATCTAACCTTAAAACTTTGTAGAATTAAATTTTCATTGAATAATTCTTTCATTTAATGTTCTTTACAAAACGTTTGCCTTCAGATGTCGCAGTATATAAATACATATTATGATGCTTTGTGTCAGTTTAAAACTTAAAAGGGTGAGTAAATGATTACAGGACATTTATTTTGAGTGAACTCAAACTCAAAACCGAGCTAACAGAGAACGCTCTGAAAGTTATCAAAACTATTTTCCAGGAATGTTAGTTGAACTTTAGTTAGTTAAAAACATTGTTAAGTTGTTAGTGAAACCATTTTAAAAAACATTTAAATAAAAAATGTTTGAATAACGTTTTCATAACCAAGCAGTATTGTTAATACAACATCTAAAAACTGGACGTCCTGAGCGTTCATAGAACTTTATAATAATATTAGAAAATAGAATAATAGTTTTTACACTTACTTAGTGGAAATGTTAGAGAAACACTCTTACAACCTAAAAATTGTTATCTGGTAACTCACTACATTATGTTACTCCACAATACTAAGGGAGAGACAGAGTGAGAGAGAGAGTGAGAGAGAGAGAGAGAAAGAGGGAAAATTTACATCTCGCCCTACATGAGCTCCCTCACATGATGCATGATGTCATTTACTAATACACCAGTGACAGACCTCTGGAGCACTGACTCACACACACACACACACACATGCACAATTATTGCATCAATGCAAAAGCTCATACATGGAGAGTCATACGAGGGTTTATTCCAGTAAGAGAGACCAGCAGTGTTTTCTCCAAGGAGGCAAGAGAGAAAACAGAAATAAATCAAATTTAAAATGGAATACTGTGTAATTCACTAACTTAAACAGTAACACTGTCAAACAGTGATGGCTGAGCATAAAATAAACAAGCTGGCCACTTTTTGTCACATCCAAACTAAAATGAACTTGAACAGATTTGAAAAGATGATCTGCTGTTTTTATTTGTTTGATTAAATGTTGCACTTCTGTGTTTCTTTGACCGTAAGATGCCAAATAACATGTAAACAGCTACCAATAGTAACAAATGAAGCTATGTGAAATATGCCAGTTAGATTTATTAAGTTATTATTTGTAAAGCAATGCAAAAATTCTTCCACAATTCAAAATCCAACGTAATGAAGCTTTGATTATTAAAACAATGCATTAAAGAAAATCTAGCACAAGTGTACCACACGACACAGACAAACATATTTTGACATCTAATAATACAGGCACAGGCCACACACATGGAGCACTCAGAAATGTTGTAAAAGTGTTTATCTTAAGAAAGGAATGCAATAAAATGTCATCTGCTTGTTCCAGAGTGAGAGAGAGAGAGAGAGAGAGAGAGAGAGAGAGAGAAAGAGACAGAGAGAGAGAAAGAGAGAGAGATGCTACTGTGTCTGACAATTATGGGATGTCAAACAATATTTCAATAGCTCATATCAGGGTTCTGATGATAAACTAATGGCCGCTCTCTCCAAGAATAGACCTCCACAATAAGACCTCCAGATAAAATGCATATAAATATATATGTGTGAGCGATGAGACAGGATGTGCTCAGAGGAAGTTCATTTCACAGGTCAAATGTCAAAGGTCAAGAAGAACAAGTGACTGCAAACAAGAAAAGTGTTTTAGTATCTCACAGCTGTTCTCTGCAGACCAGACCAGAAACACACCAGTCTCTCCCAGTAAGCTGCCCACATAGACACAATTTAAAGAAACAGTTCACCCAAAACTGAACATTCGCTTACATTTTATTTCAGTGTCCACTTTAGACATTGTGCAAAATATAAGTAACTTTGCAACTACATGTCAATTAACTCACTTTAAAGTATTAAAAGACTGTTAGGTTAGGGCTTGTGTTAGAGTTAGTAGAATAAGTTGACATGTACTTACAAAGTTACTTATAACAAAGTCTCTTTAAAGAAGTCTCTGCACTTGGCAGCCATTTTGCAACACCTCTGGGCAGCTATTTCAGTCAGTCAAGACCTATCTGCTTACACGGGGAAGATAGATCAACCACCATAAAATGGCCGCCATAAAATAAAATCAATGGCCAAGGTCTAAATTAATGTATTTCCAACCAACTATTAAAACTGACATCAATTGTACCATAAATGATTTGTTTAAGCAGTTTTTCCAGGTCATTTTAGCTACTGCACATGCACAAAAGCTGTCAAGTACCTCACAATAGCCTGTACAAAGCCCCTCCCCCATGGGTGTCATTAGTGCTTAGCGACTAATGATTGGTTCTTTCTACTAGAGGGCGGGGCTTTATTGGCTAGAGCTGACATATTTAGTGTTGCACTTTTCACGTACTTACTAATAGAACTACAGCATCTTGTTATTTCTATAATCTTTGCTTGATGTTGGGGGACCTTCAAAATAAAGTTTTAGAAGATATTAAGCAGTCTACTAAAGCTAATGACTCAAATTACTTACTTACAGTTAGTATAATGTCTAAAGTGGAAAGTGTTACCAAAATTTCTGTCTTTTTCATCATTTGATCATTTTTGAAGTATTTTTATATTGTGCTTTGTATTTTTGCTGATTGGAGTGCAGTTGTGTTTCAGATGCTTGTGTGGCGAGATGTCTTTGTACAGCTTTTAAAATAACTCATTAGTGAGGTTTCATTTTGAAAGCAGTTGTCTATGTGAACCACATACATCAAGGTGGTTTACTTGGTTTCAGAACAAAGTCATAGCACAGCACCATTTGACAACAGGCCCAAAACAACTCAATCTGTTGTAAATAATTATGTTTTTTGGCCCCAGATTAACAGGCAGCTTTGATATTTTACTGCTTGTAAACACTGAAGTTCTCCAGTTCAGACACGTGAAGCTGTGGGTTTCTGTTCTAAGCACATGAACATAAAAGGCATAATCCTTCAAGAGTCATTGTGTCTGTCTTTTGTTTCTACTGCAAACGAAAACTATTTAAAAAATCACTACGCGTGGCTAAAAAGGCTTTATTTAAATCCTGTCAGTGTGTTGCAACAGTATGAAATTGCATTATTCTCCAGGCTGGGTGGAACTCTGACTAATGCGTCCAAAACATCGTATAAATTGCTAACACAAAATCGCCAAATGAGAAGCAGATGCCCACATGCACACACACAACGTGCACACACACACACACATACACACAACATGCATGCACACGCACACACACACGCACACACACACACACACACACACAACATGCATGCACACACACACACACACACACAAACACACACACACAGCCAGACATTGCTCAATTCTGGACCATGTCCAGTCGTGACATGTGTGTACAATTACTACATGAAGGGGAAACACAACTTCTCCTGAGAGTAACCTGCACACAACACACACACATACTTGTGTGTTTAAAGGAAATCCCTCCGTAAACAGTGACCCTCTGGAGTGATTGTGTAAAACAACCTCATGCACAGTATACGGCTGCTGTGAGAAGTTCATGTGCTAGAACTTTCCACAGACTCAGTGGGTCTACATAAATGTGGATTTTGCTTCCAAAGTGTAATTTATATTCATGCCTACTAGTAAAATTAACACAAACATTTGCTAAAGTGAAGATGAATGAAATCAGATCAGGTGTTGAGACTATATTGGAGAGTGACCAGACCATCAGTGTGGAAACTGCAGCTGTCGAGAGCAGATGTCCTACTGCACCACAGCATGGAGAAACCACAGCAATATTTGACATTAGCATGCTACTGTACTTTTACTGTAATTTACACTCTGTGTAACATTTGATTGGCTCTCACAAGAAGATGATGAACATTACGGCTTATGGAGATACTTTTGTGCCCCTTACCAGCTTATCTTCAGTTCTTAATCATATGTGTTGTGAGACCTGAAAAAGTTGCACATTTGAGCCAAAGTAAAACTGACTAGAAAATAAGTGACTTACAGAGTTCCTGCAAGAACCCACAACCTCAGTTCCTCTAGCAGGATTGCCTCTGCTAGAACTTCTGTTTCTTTGTATAGAGGTAAGTGTTATGTTGTTAGTCCCAGAAGAGTATTGTTTACCTGTATATTGAGGTGTGCTGGTTCCCTCTTTTGAGAAACGTGAAGAGTTCGCTTTAAATGTGTTGATGTCCCTTGTATGTGTGCGCACTGTACTGTTCAGCTGTCGGACGCAGGTCCACAGACCATTGACATGTTTGTTGAGTCCATCTTTAATTCTTTTGAGACTGTCTGACATTGGTTCAAACCGATCACAAACACCCTCAATGCTTGCGACACGTCTATCCAGCCCATTGAGCAAGCCATTTATTGTAGTCGCTTGCCCTTGGCTTTGCTTACAATCCACTTCCAGCTTTTCCAGCCTTTGCTGCACAGTTTCACTGTGACTCTCTGGAGTTCTGGTCTGATTGAGGCCTGGCACAGAGTTATCCACCCTCTTTATTTGATGAGGAAGTGAGTCCACCTCATCCTGCAGGTTCTGCGTGTGTTTCTCCAGGACTTTCAGCCTCTGGTCATGATCATGAAGTGCAGTCTGCAGCTGAGAACTGCTGTTGTCACACTGCAGACTATTGATCTTTTTTGCAAGAGTGGTGTTCTGCTGCCTAATGGCATCAATCAGGATCTGCTGGTTGTCTTTTAGCTTCTGGACTTCAGCATTGTCCAACCCTGGGGACGCTGGATTTGGAAGAAGAAGACGCAAATCTTGAATTTCCTTGCGGAGATCAGCTTCTTTGGAATCAAGGAGCTCAGCCAAGCTCAGGTAAGAGGTCTCCTGTTCCTCACACTGCTCCTGAACGGACAGTACTTTGTAGTCGCATGCATTCTTCAGGTCAGCTATTTTGATGTCCATGCCTTCAAGAAGCTCTTTACGAAGATCAGATATCTTCTCATCTACGTACATTTGGCACGAACACTCATGGGTTGATGCTGTGGGGGAGGGCTGAAGTGGGCCAGTACTGGCTGCCTCTGTTAGTTGATGCAACTGTCCATCAATGTTCTGCATCCTAACTTGCAAATCTTGGATGCTATTTGTATTGGTACTGATTGTGCTGGAGAGGTGGGTGACCTGGTTCTGGAGCTCATCAGCAACTGGTGATCCACGAAGGTCATAGGGGAGCAGAAAGCTCTCAGTTCCACCTGTCTTGACATCCTGTGGCTGTCGAAGGTTCCCCAACATGTTCTGGATGATCTTGCTGGCATCCTCCTGTAAATCTAGACGTAAGTTTGCATTGGATGATGTCATTGCAGCTTGCAGGTCAAGTACAGTCTGAGAAAGACGCTCAACTTCTTCTTCTAGTGCCTGAACTCGACGACTCTCCTTTTGAGGCTCTCCTGTATGTATCAAGGGATCCACAGTCTGTCCACTATGCCCAGGATTTGACCATGGATGCGAAACCTCCGGACCTAGAACAGCCAAACCAAATGTACTGATTCAGATTTAAACCTCTGAACATCTCCGCTATTACAGATTCAAATCCAGTTTAATGAAGATCTTTACCCAGCACACTCTGTTGTTGCCTGGTGGTGGATGGGCTATCTTGACGTGGTTCCTCTAGGACGTGCGGTCTGGGTGGTGCATCTTTCAGCTCAGTGCAGTCATGACCTTGGTAACCAGGGCAACACCTCCACTCCAGCTCAGTCACCTGTTTGTAGCCAACTTTGTACATTGTCCTCAGGCGTGTATGATACCTAGAATGACAATTATGAGTTATGACATTAAAGGCAGCTGTAATAAAAAAAAAAATGTAATTTTTACATAATTGACATGACAATCAATTTGTGAAAAATGTTATCTTGAGCTGAATGATTAATTACTAAGGTAAATTAGAAAACACATGCACTTCTGTATATGAAACATATAAATATATATATTATAAAACAAACAGAATATTTAAAAAATATTTTATAAATATTTAATAATTAAACCACCATAGCAGCACCAAATATAAGCAGCCATGTTGTGTTTCCATATGACTATAATGACGTATTTTTGGTGATGGAAAAGTTTTGTTTCTGTGAAAACAAACGTTTTTACACCATATTAGTCCTGCCCTAAACATTGGTTGAGCAAGATGTGCTTTTTCATTTATCAGACACTTTATCCAAAGAAACCTACAATACATTCAGGTTATACATTTTATCAGTACATGAGCTCCCTAGGAATTGAACCCACAACCTTTGCGCTGCTAACGCAATGCCCCACCAACTGAGCTACAGCAACACATACATCAGAGTCATCAGATATATTAGCCCCTCAAAGAAAAAGCAACTTAACTTAAAATCCTTAGCTTAACTAAAAGCCTTTTTAAAACCATTTAAGATCCCAAAGCAGCACTTGTGACTCATTTAAATGATTAAAATCAGAGTGAAATATGTGATTGTGAAACATGATATATGTTAGTCTGTTGTTCCTGTCAGCTCTTAAGAGGAGGAATTCCTGGGCCATGTAAACAAACACGACATAATTCAGTGCATCGTTTATAATGATTTACTCGAACTGTGTCACACATCTGGACAGCAGCTTTTGGTGGGTTGATGGGGGGCTGGGGTGGGGGGTGTTGGACATGCCCATGTGTGCATTTTAACAGCTAGAATTACAATGCAAGACTGCGGCATTTCTCAGCGTTTCTGGCAAATTTACACAAGCTAAAACAGATTGTTCAGTGCAGCCTCTGGCACTTCTGCGGTCATAAATAATTTGGATGCTGATAACACAATAATGACCCGACAGTCAATGGGTCCCATTTAAGCGCAATGCTTTAAAATCTCATCTAATCTGATCTCTGGCCACTTCCTCCAATACTAATGCTGTGTATTGAGTCTGGAGATTTGTGCTGATCTCTGATCAGCGGAGAGTTTCTCATATGAACCGCATTTGGGAACAATAGTCGACTTCCACATCAAACTGAACAGCACACACTGTACATCTGATTCATCTACCACACTAGTCTTTTCCAGCAGTTAACATTTATTTGATCCTTGCTGACTAGTTAAACGGTGCGGGCCTCCGCCCACCGCGCGCTCCCCGGAGACACTTACATCACCCGCGGCGCGCAGTCCGGCTGATGCGGCGGACAGCGCGAGAGCTGCGGCTCCATGACGCTCTCGGTCGCCGCGACCACCGCGCACGACACGTTCTTGTGCACCACGAACGCACACCAGTTTCTGTAAACAAACAAACAAACATAATGAACAATAACCACAAAATATAACTCATATAAGCTGTTTGACTATATATAACAAATAATAAACGCAAGCAAGTAAATAGAACAATTAACAGTTTAAGTATTTCGCAATATTAAGTAAAACTTTGTAAACTAAGTAGTCTAATGATACCAAATGATAGTAATAGATCTTACAAAAGTCCCAACAACCAGTGGCCTAAATAAACTTAATGCATGACCAAAGAAAAGGGGAAAGTTTCTAATTGTGCTTTATATACTTAATCTCAATTATATTAATCCATTAACAGCAAATAAGAGACAGTGAATCTTAGATTAACTATAGATTAGAGTCTATAAAAATGACTTTATGAGCTATTGTACTGAATTAACAGTGAATAAACTGCAGTGGTTTGGAGTGCAAGCTGCTCACGTAACATCTGAGGTCCAACCATTCACAAAACTCACTACACAGTCCAAACAACAGCCAAACTTCACTGTCTGTCCAGTGACCGCTTAATAAGAGAAATAAGCGCACTTACTTGTTCCTTTGCCTGGACACCGAGCCTGAGTACGGATTGCCCTGAAACAGACTGAATTTAGAGGGGCTTCCAGATGCCCCAAATGTAAGAAAGGCAATAATTCCTGCACAGATGTGCACGAAATTTCCATGTGCGCACTTCATTTGGAGTCAGTATGCAGGAACTGATGTTAGGTCAGATGAGTTGAAGTTTTACAAAGTTTCTAGTAGTTTCTGATAGATACTTTTAGTGATGGGTGTACATGCACAGACTGGCACTCCGCCCCCCTCAGAGCGCGCGGCTCTCCTCCGGATCAGTTTCTACTGACTGCTGGAAACTTCATGGTCTCCTAATAAACTTAACATGACATGATTAGACCTTCAAACTTCTGCTCTGTGTGTTTGAGGCATGTAGCTTTATTTCTGCATCAGAGGAAATCTTTTCTATCATCAAAACAAAATCCTTTATAAATAGTTTCCAACAGAACTATTGTGATAACCGATGGGATAAAATTGTATTAAATGAATTTAAAGGACTGTGGAAGATCTAATGCATTTCGTGAGATTTTAAATAATTAAGCAAGACTTTCACTAGATTGAACATTACGCAAAAATGGGACTTTAATAACCAAAAACTCCTGTACGGATTTTTGTCCAGTTGGCGTTAAAGGTCAAATATGGATTAATTTTTTAACAGTTAACTTATAACACTTTACAATAAGGTTTCATTAGTTTACATTAATGCAGCTGACATTACATTAGTTAACAGCATTTATGAACCTTTGTTAGTTAATAAAAAGTATGAGTAAATGTTGAATACAAAAGCGTCAGACGTCTTGTGCTTTTAAGATAAATGGTAAAAACAATGTTAATAAAAGTTAACTTTAATTTAAAACTTCTGCGCTATGATCTATTATGTTGGGCTGTATAACGCGTGCCGCGTGGACGCGCCTTTAATGCGCTGTGCGCGCTCCCGCCGCCTGCATTATAAGCTGCTGGCCTTCATTAAAAGCATCGTTTTATAGAAAGTCCAAGAGAGTTACAGCTATAATAAAGAAATGCCGCAGTTATGTGCCGTTTGAAGTCGGAAGCCCGTCTCACCCCATCCGACAAGAATGTGCGCAAACTGCGCTGGAGGCGCAGCTGAAATTTAGGTAGCGCACATGACATACCAAGTAATGAGAAATGCTTCTATACTCCATCTTAAACTACTGTAACAACTAAAACAAAGCAAATACAATCACAACAATAGTTACAAATGGCAACACCAGAGGTCTGTATTGTATATAATGCATTATTGTACATAAAAATGCATTACAACGGTATCAATAATGACATTCATGTACCACACACTGAGTGTACCACACATTTTATAAAAAATATAATGTAACCACCTATTTATGTTTTTATAACAAACTAGAATGAAAAATGACATTCAGTGTTGAACAGTAATATTTTAAGAGCCGGTACTTGCTAAACATACTTCATAAATCAAATCAAAATATAGTTGAACATTTACATTTGTTTAAGCAAAAAAATAGCAAAACATTACACATTTTGTCATCTCTTTCTGAACTGAAAAAAACGACCATGTTTGTTTTGTAAAAAACTTATTTTTTAAACTACCAGGTTGATTTATTAAAAGGAACAGCTGCAAAAAAAAAGTTAAGAACAAAGTAAAAAAAATAGGACAGTAATTTTCTTTAATGGCTGGTTATTGATGGCTGCCCCACCCACTCATGACATCACAGGGCCAAGTGCCATAAAACAATTACTGCTGGATTGTTGTAACCTCAGGCCATGTTTTATTACTTTTATAAGAGGGTTTTAACTAAACTGAAAGTGTGATTGTTGGAAGAGTTGCTAAATAAAGTAAAAGAAACACCGGGCCTCATTTTACCTTATAAAACATTTTCTTCTCTTTTCAAAGAAACACCAACTATATTATGGACACAGTCCACTGAAACAAGCTGAGATCAGCAATTACAAACAAACAAAGATTAAAAGATAAAAAAGATTTTGGAAAAAAAAGGGAACAATCTGTCCATTTCTACATGTCCATATATTCTCCAGAGACAGCTGAGATGTTTGTTTCTGTAGCAGGTGCAAGTTTGAAAAGGCTCATGTCACAAGAATCTGCAATACAAACCACCACCAACAACAACAAAAGATCAATGATCAGAATACTCACACCTTTAACCATCTTGTGATACAGAAAACAGAAATTATTAAAATTTAATGTAAGGCATTTGGCAAATTGTAGCAAATTGTAGCATAACCAGAAAATCATTTAAATTCACGTCATCGAATGTCAATGAGTTTTCTGGGCCTGAAATTCACAATTGTTTTGTTTTCAATCGCCGTGGGAACCCTGGATAATTTTAAGTGATAGTTACTTAGATACTCAAATGTTAGAAATTGAATAAATGTACCTAGGTTGTGTGATTTTGCGTCGAGATCTTTTCGGAGTGACAGAGGTCTCCGGTAACTCTGTCTCTAGACTCCGTTTCACAGACACAGAACGAACCGAGCGCTCAGGAGTGCTGGCTGCAAACACACACACACACACACACACACACACACACACACACACACACACACACACAC
>JAZGTK010010909.1:0-16032 GCA_036877625.1 Ambastaia sidthimunki | reverse complement strand
AAATATATTTTAAAAAAATGTACTGCTATTACACGTGAGGGAACATTTTGTCCCCAAAATACAAGGACCACATACACTTCAAGGCAGGAAGATTGTACATAACATGATTTTTTAACGTAAACAAGGATTCAAAATTCACCCTATTTACAACAAAAACAACAAAATAAAAGTGGAGCAAAGATGCATTAGAATGGCTAGACATCTGGCTGCTAAAGCTGGTCAACAAAGCCCAGATTTCCTCCACGGTAGGTTAGTGGGGTTTCAGGAGGGGTGTAGTTTTCTCAATTGACTGCTGTTTAAATCTGCCTCCATTCTGGTGTGGAATACACATCTCTCAATACCCAATCAGAATTCAAGATGAGTAAAACCAATTGAATTTATATTTAAGAGGAGTGCAAACTTGCTACATGTGTTAAGTCAACATAAAATAAGGAATGTGTTGTTGCTGACTTTTTAGGTGAATTGTGTTTTAGCCAGTCAAGTGACTTGCTCTGTTATGTTCCATTTCTTGTTTAAGGCTATTAGGATGTGTTTGTTGCCATATTATGGGAATGTGAATCAGACTTTGTTATCCTTTTTTTTAACTAGAACCGAGACCTAACACAGCACTAAGCCTGTGTTTACACTGTGTTTTCCCTTGAACCTTGATACAATTATTTGCTTATTGTACATTTAAAGGCCAGTTAAAACCTGACTGAGGGCTGTTAAACTCATTACAAAGCAGGTCACCTAGAGCTGGATTTGAGTTGTTGTACTATGTTTCATAACAATATGTGCTTTCAGGTGTGTGTATTCGATTAGTGTAATAATGTTGTGTGTCATGCACAGGCTAACAGGGTCCTCTGGCTACCTCTCTGATGGTCCAGGAAACTACAAATACAAGACCAAGTGCACCTGGCTAATTGAGGGACAGTGAGTATTGTTTTCTAATGTCACTCTTTTTCTCAGATTTGAGGTTTCGCACAAGTTTTAGTTTGAAGCTGAACGGTCCCTAAGTGAAACCCTCTAATCCGACCTGATAGGTACTGTCAAATTTTAAAGTTACATTTTGAAATCACGAAAATAAAGTTTTTTTTTCATTATTTTCTAACCCTTATGTCATTCAAAACCTATTTGACTTTCTTCTGTGGAACACAAAAGAAGATATTTTGAGAAATGTCTCAAAGTGGTTTTGGGTACAGAAGTTAAAGGGTAACCAGAAGTTAAAGAATGCCACTGTTGTTTGGTTACTGATGATTTCTGTTGGCATTGGGAATTGAACCAGCAACTATCTGGTTACAAGTCTGACTGTAACCAGTAGGCCACCACTGCCTTAAAAAATTGAAATGGCTAAACTTTAAGGCTAAACCCTGAATTTTTTACTGTCTTATATTTCCTCATTGAGTGAGGAACCAACAGCTCTGATGTGACGAGGTGTGTAAATTAATACCACAAGTGACGTGTGTATGATACCAGCTGTGGGTAACACAAACAGCATCAAATGTTGAAGTGCAGACACAAGTCTGCAATAATTAATAGCAGCACATTAATGTCTGATTCAGGTGCAGTAATTAGCCAAACAATTCACATTTATTAAAACACCTTTATTATTTTTTTTAACTTAATGCTTGTTATACTTGTTAAAACTGTCCTGAAAAAATGCCCCAGCAGTTTATCTGTCTGAGAGAGAGTTGTATCTGAGATGCACAGTATGTGTGTGCTGGATGATGGCTAATGTGTCTTTATCCTCTAGGCCCAACTCTATCCTGAGGCTTCGCTTTGAACATTTCGCCACTGAATGCAGCTGGGATCACCTGTATGTGTATGATGGAGACTCCATCTACTCTCCTTTACTCGCTGCCTTCAGGTATTCTCCTCATTTCTCTACATTTCTGTGATGTGTAGAAGACATGTTTAGTGTGTGACATGTACATCATTATTAACAGACCTGTTAATCTAGAATCACATTAGAATATAGGTTGTTTTTTCTCTAAGTTTACAGTTAACAGGTTTATAAATGTCTTTGTGGAAGACATCCATGATTGATTAAGTCAAACAATTTGGCGTAACTTAATCGGGGGTTGCCATTCTTTATTTCATGTGCTCCTAAGCTGGTGGCCAATTTCAGTGGGTGTAATACTATACATATCTTCAGGTGGAAAAAAGTATTCAGTTCACCTTTAAGGTTTTTTTTTTATGTTAGCGGCTATAAAAAGAAATTTACAGCTTGGTCAATCTTGATGGCTTGATTCTGTATATAAAGTGAAAGCACTGTGGTGTTATCAGAACACTGTTCTGTTTGTTTGAGCATTCCAACCAACCTGTGGCACGAGTTTTGGGGAGGGACTACCTGTTTTCTAAACAGTGAAAGTTATATAGTTTGGAGAATTATTTTTGCAATTCCATGTGAACACTAGCTGCACAGTACTGCCACACTATGTCCTAGGATGAACCTACATAGTGACTTGTATGCAAATCGATTTGTAAAAGCACCCACAGATGCAACATAAAACAATGATTTAACAAACACCAACACGAAAAACACACCAGACATAAAGACACACCAGACATGTAAACAAACAAACAAACAGACAAATACCTACACTCTCATAATGGATTAAAAAGAAATAGGGCAATTAAACTATAGCATCTGTGGTAACACTTTAGTATAGGGCACACATATTCACTATTAACTACTAATAAACCTAATTTACTGCTTATTAATAATTATTAAAGTGGTAGTTATAGTGTTAAAGTGTAGTTGTGGGGTGAGTTTTAGGGATGTAAAATGGTCATGCAGAGTAAGATTTAATATGTGCACTAATAAACAGACAATATGCTATTAATATTCAAGCAAATAGGCAACTGGTCATAATTGAGAATTGGTGCCCATTCTAAAGTGTTACAAAATCAGTTTCATAATTATGAAAGTGTTTCCTGTCAGCAGAAGTGTGAAGCATTCCATGTTTATTTTTTTACATTCCAGTGGTTTGATAGTTCCTGAGAGCTACAGCAACGAGACTGTCCCAGAGGTGGTGGCACAGTCTGGCTTCACCCTGCTGCACTTCTTCAGTGACGCTGCGTATAATCTCACTGGCTTCAACATCTCCTACAGGTAACAGCAGTACTGTAGCTCTCTCCAAAACCTCCTGAACTGTCTACTTAGACAGCTTAGGTGGCACAAGCTCTTTCGAAAAGATTATGCAGCCTAGTAAAAATAAAACCTTGTTTTCCTGTAAGGCGGCATTAGATTCTATCTCTGAATGCATTGCAATGAGCGTAGTAAAAAAAACAGCTATGTTTTGGAACAGGTATTGTGCTGTTTAAACAGTGATGGAATTCTCTTGGATTTTAAACTGTAATCTTGATTTACCCCTTGTTATTATGTTATATAACATGGTCAGGATAGTTATAAAGCTTTGGCTGTTTAGGGTCGAGCTGAGGTGTTGTGCAAATTGGGATGTGTCTTCAAGGGTTGGTTTAACCAAAATATGTAATTGTGTACGCAATCATTGTGTTCCAAATATATATGACTTATTTCTTTAGAGAAAACAAGAAGTTAAGCTAGTGTTCTGAAGATGAGTTGTGCCAGTGGTTCTCACATATCTTGTGACCAATTGTAATGTGGCAGTTTAAATATTCAGAAGTGAGAATGAGATTCCAGAGAGTAAAGTAAGTCAAATTGATTTGGCTCAAGACGACGTAAGTGAATGATGTCATAATTTTTATTTTTGGCTGAACTAACTCTTCATGCCTGTGTGCATGCTGGGAACACAGCTGGGAGTGGAAAAACGCAGGTCAGTGTAATTTAAGAAGAGAGAGATGGAGGTCTTTGACCTCTGTGTCTTTGGCAGGAACTGCTCCTGTGGAGTTCTAATAGTGACTGGGGCCGTTTCTATAGCAACCCGCATTTTTATAGAGACCTGAAAACATAGTAGAGCTCAGCATCAATGGAACATCAAACACTAAGCCTGACACACACACACAGTAGACGCTCACCAAACAACATAACACTAAATAACAGATGCTAGACTGGCTCTTATTCTCTGCTGTCTCCTTGTTTCGTGTTCATCTGTAGAGGGCCGTGAGCTGCCTACTAATGTGCCTGTTGTTATACCGTCCAGCTCAGGCTGGTGCCGGCACAGGTTGAGAAGAAGCAAAGTTCTCATCTCAAGCTAGCAGCTTCTTCCCCTTTACAGTTGTTCATGAGAGAGTTTCTAAGTGCTTAAGCAAATATTAAGATGTAAAATTAAAATATTAACCAAACAGATAGTTAATATTTGTCCTGCTGATGTAAACACGTTATGGGTGTGTCTCTTTGACAACTGTGGTTCTGTGTTTAGGTGGAAGTTAAATTTAGTACTGCTGCATCTAATGCAGGTTTTTAAAACCAGGACCTGTTGGCTTTAGACAAAATGTCGACTGTATGGCCAGACATGATTTCATAGAGGAAATGATCAGACAATGCTAGCCATATTCAATGTACAGTGTACAGTGTACAGTGTAAATGCACATATGTGTGGCTGGGCATTTACCATTCCAGTGCAGTATAACAGTGGGTACTGTAAGGTGTGGTTACTGCAAGCCACATTAAATTCAAGTTATTCTTGTTTAATGTACATGATGAGTAATAGGTTTAAAAGAAGTTTGTATAACCCATTTGTTTATATATTAGACATGCTTTAAAGGGGTATTCAAAGTAGTCCTTTTTTTGGCATTTAAGTAATCGGTATTACATTGGTTGGTACATTGGTTGGTAATTTACCTGAAGCATGTATGATTTTAACATTTTTAGTTTATTTATTTATTACAAAGCAACAGACTAAACTGTTCCTATTTATAATAACCAATATCAAATATTAGATTATCAGTTATAGCGTGACAGTAATCTTTACTGGACACTTTTTTATATTACTGCTATTTGTTTGCTTTTTTATTGTTATTTTAGGGTAAGTGTGAGTATGTCACTTCTTCTAATAAGTCTAAACACACAATCAAAATGTTGCTTTAATTTATTGGAGTTTATTAGAGTTTGACATGTCAGCTTCTGACTAAATATTTGTTGTAAGTTTGGGAGGAAATTGCCAGGTTCAACAGACTGGGAAGTTTGGGAAACCTGTTTGGAAATGGTTCTTAATTTTGCAGTTTAGTTATAAGGCTGACAACACACACTTCACCTTAAGTTTGATTTTGGTCTGGTTTATTAATACAGAATTAAATACAGATGTGAAATGTCCTTGTCCATTGATTTCTCAGTTTTTCTGCTGTTTTTAGGTTAAACACTTGTCCCAATAACTGCTCTGACCGCGGGGAGTGTCGCATGGGGAACTCCAGTGAAATGGTCCAGTGTGTATGTGACGATGGCTGGAAGGGGGAGGCCTGTGATGTGCCCTTTTGTCCCTCCAACTGTGGCTTCCCGCTGCGGGGACAATGTGAAAACATCACCAAACGCTGCCGGTGCAATCCAGGGTGGCAAGGTAAGTTAGGGTTGTGCCATAAGTTTGGGGCGGGACTATCTGTTTGATCCACCAGTAGCAGTAAGGGGAGTGTTTGAAACAGGAATTTCCTGTCATTATCGTTGCGCTTCTGTTTGGTGATGTTAGTGGTGTTGAAATTACACACTTCACAAAATTGAACAGTAATCATCAAAGCAAAGGGCCCAAATCATTTCAAGTAGCTCTTTGAATAATGAGACTTCTGAAGGAGTTAGGTCACCTTTTCAGAGATGTTCTGTGCATACTCTGCTTCACAGAGGTACAGATGAGATTACCATGACATCACACAACAGGCATCTGCCCTTCTGGGTTCTTAAAGCAAGCAGCTTTAAGAGATGACATTTGGCTTTGCTGAAGTCTTAATTCCTGTTTGTTCTGTTATTCATTAAAACCTGTCCATAATATCTAATATCATAATAGCATTATATGAAATATTCCAATTCTAGGGCTTATACCACGTTGTTGAATGCACATCTTTACAAACCACACTTCTTAAGCCTGAGAAATGAAAAATGAAATCCCTGTAGACAAGTGATATTTGACTTTGCTACTTAAATATATATTTGATGCATGGAGACTGGGCATTGTTCAATCATGGTGGTCATGGTGATTTATTATTTGCTGTTATTTGTCACCATGACTGTGCTGTTAATAAAACAAAAATAGCTGTTTACAACTTTAGGATTGTGGTTAAATGTAGATTTTTCATGGTGCCTGTGGAGCCCAGAGGCGTCACTGTGGAGTGTTCGCTTGTGAACGGTAATTTTATGTATTCATGTCCTTTCAGCTGTGTAAGGGAAGCTCATCTGTTCCTGATCTGCTGTGAAGGTCATAGACGTGTGTGGAGGGCTTTGCGGTTCTGCTCTGGGAATCTGTAGATCTGTCCTGATTCTCTTTTCCCTTCCACACTCGCTGCCATGCTGTAGATCTCTGTGTTTCTATCTTAGACTCTTGTTGTTTGGGTTTAGTAAGACAGAACTCAGTGTACTGATGCTATTTTTGCTGTTGCTGCTTCCTGAGCTCTGGTGAGCTAAACATGCAAACAATCAGATGATTTCATTGTCCTTGAATTGTATATAAAAACAAATTTTGGTGCAATATCTCCAGAGGGCCAATAAATGCTAGATGGGTAAATCCTTGCAAAATAGAAGTAAATAGGAGAATAATACTTTTCATTAATGTTTTTCTTACAAAAGTTATCCTTAATTTTATTATAATGTTGCTAAGACAGAGTTACCACATATTTAGTGTCCATGCATAACTCACTACTGAGGTGTCATTGTGAAGGTGTTCTAAGTAGTTGTGGTTGCTAAGGCTTTACTAGTTACTAGTTGTTTTCTAGGGCGTTGTGGAAGAGCTATGTGGTTGCTCACTAACAAGTCTGACAAGAATGGGTTTGGTTTTTGAGCCTGTAACCCTAAATATGTCATAACAAGCACCACTACTAACTAGTACCACTACTAACTAGTACCACTATTATTTAAGAATCTATAGTTACCATGGTAAATTTATGTAAGGGTGGTTCTGAGGCAACCACTGGACATGAGTTTTAAAGCACTGCCACCCACTAAGCAATGAAAGGGTTCCTTCTCTTTATCTCTCATTCTTTCTGTCTTTCTCACACAGATCTGTGGAAGTGATTAATCGCCCATCTGTGAACAGGTTGATCGTAATCAGAACTGACTTACTTCCTCCATGGTTTCCTGTTATTTTTACATTTTTGGGCAAAGCCCTGTTGTGTGTATCTTTTCTTTTTCCTTTTTTCCAGTCAGTTAGCTTTTGTGACAGATGTGAAGTGGAATGGAACTTAATAGTGTCACTGATTAAGTTGGTGATGCACATGTTTAATGATATGCAGTAATTGTCCCTCTGTTCAATTGCTGAATGTTTATTTAGACTCGCTGTTTTGTGTGGCAGCTGAGTCTAGTGATTAATTTGTTTATTTATTGACCTTTTAAAGCCACTGCATTGTGCTCTGTCTTCCGAAGGCCAAAATGTCTTAATTTATCTTTGCTCTGTCAACCAACCTCAGTGAGAGCCAGTATGTGGGTGTGTCTGTTTCAGGCCTGGACTGTTCAGTCACTGTACCAGCAAATGTTTCGTTCTGGACTCATGTGGAGTACAGCGGGCCCGGCCTGGCACGGGCATCCCATAAGGCTGTGGTGCACGAAGAAGTGATGTGGGTGATAGGTGGGCACGTGTTTAACTATACACACTACCAGATGGTATCCGCGTAAGTACACATGCTCGCCTTTCCAAGCAGTTGTGCCGTAGAACGATAATTTCATTGGCTGATAGTTACAGTTTCTCTTCTTTGTTTGTGGCTTCAGGTTCAACATCTCTTCCCAAAGCTGGATGCCATTAAACCGGTCAGTCAACTCTGTGACTGGACGCTACGGTCATTCTGTCACACTGCACGAGGTTTGTGTTTATGAATGAGAGGTTGTTGTATAATGTTCTCTTCTAGTTTCACTTCAGTTTGTATCTTCGGTAAACAGGGTCTCCAAAATGCAGTCACACCCTTAGTGATTTACATTAAATTCAATTACATTTCGAGTTCACATTGATTGTGTTCTTTATAATCGAGTACTAAAATGAGTCTCAGGTGATTCGATTAGGTGTTTATGCAAGTGTAAATATGATTTGATCACTGTAACTGCATTTCTAAGTCATCGGAAATGTGTCGGAAAACACATGACATTTGTGATGCCAATCTTTGCTGCCTACATGTGGCTTTAAAAAAATCGCAGCGACAGATAATTCACTTTGGATAAAAACGTACACTGAATGAATAAATGTAGATCATGTGAAGTTGAATGGATTTTATAAATGTACATCTAAAGTTCATTGTGTACATGTTCTAAACTGATAACCGTCATAAAGTTCAGGCATATTTGAGCTTGCTGATTGGATCACTACCATGACTGTTTAAAAACAGGTGAAAACAGGACTATGGTGATCATTTGTATTCAGTGCACGCATTGAGAACAAGCCCGCTTCTGGTAGTGTGCTATAAACTTTTTATAATGCTTGCTGTGACTGATTTTGATTAAATGATCAGTCACATGCTGTTTTGCCATATGTTTCCTTATGGTAATTAAACATGATTTGTGTGTTTGTCTTTGTCAGGATATAATCTACATGTACGGTGGAAAAATCGACTCCACAGGAAATGTGACATCGGAACTGTGGGTGTTCCACACGCGTAACCAGTCATGGGTTCTGCTGAATCCACATGCTAAAGAGCAGTATGCTGTCGTGGGTCACTCTGCACACACTGTCCAGCTTCAGACTGACGGATCAGAACCAGTCATACTGATTGTGTTCGGACACTGTCCTCTATATGGATACATCAGTCAAGTACAGCAGTACAACATCGGTCTGTAGCACACACTGGTCATCATTTACTCATACAGAAAATACCTGGCTAGTTATTACACTAGCCCTGGTTATCACAGGATAGAGTTAATGTTCAAAGAAAATTTCTGCATCATCTTGTCTACAAAAGCTACTGAACATTTTCACAGTTATTGCCCAGGGCCAAGCCAATTAAACCTGCCATTAAACAGACAATATAATAAAATACTATAAAACTAAAAAAAGGATAAAAATTGTCCTAGGAATGCAGTTCAACTTCAGGCTAAAAATTTGTAAAACACTGGCTCAAGGTGTGCTAATGTAGATTTAATGTGTTTACTGGTTTAAAAATATTTAGAAAATATGATAATATTGGAATTTTAGTGTGGAGGACAGAATTGGTTTTAAAAAAAATCAATCTACTGTAAAACTAATTACAAAACCACAGTTATTGAAAACAAGCATTTGTGAAAAGCATTTGCAATTTAGATGCTGGCCTGGTCTCCCCAACATGCAGCAATGATATTGTGAACTCTACTGCCCTCTGGTGTTTCAAAGTACAACAATTAATCATTCTTACAAATTGAAAACTAACAGCAGTATTAACAGTATTAACTAACAGTATTATGATTCTCCTCTTACTAACTTTTATTCTGTACTTTTCACTCTTCTTTTTGTAGTGAAGAACAGATGGAGTGTTCTGGAGACACGTGGGGCACTGGTTCAGGGTGGCTATGGGCACAGCAGTGTATATGATTCTCACACCCGCTCCATCTACATCCACGGAGGCTACAAGGCTTTCACTGCAAATAAGTACGGCCTGGCTGGGGATCTGTACCGTTACGATGTGGACAGCAGAATGTGGTATGTTCAATTTCTTATGTTATGATTTTATGTTCAATTTTAGCGTTAAATTAAATTTTTTTGTTTACCTGCATCATTCATTTTAATCTATCAATTTTAACAACTGTTGACAGTCAAATCAAATAATGAGTCAAGAGAGGCCGAGAAATTAAAGATCTGAGTGTGTCTCCTGCCCATGATGTCACTGATGTATGTGTAGGTCCATTCTGAGGGACAGCGGTTTCTTCCGTTACCTCCACACTGCAGTGATCTCTGGAGGAAACATGCTAGTGTTTGGGGGAAACACACACAACGACACCTCAATGAGTCATGGAGCCAAGTGCTTCTCTTCTGACTTCATAGCATATAACCTGGGTAAGTAACCAGCAACCTCTGACAACATGCTCAATATCTGTGCCACATATATTTACCATGTTGTGTATTAAACTGTAGGCTTAAGTCTTGCTTATATAATACTTCCATTCAAATGTTTTTCCTGGTCAAAAAAGTATCTGAAGGTAGTTCACATACACTATTATCCACACATGCAAAGTTCGTTGGTTACAACATTTAAGTAAATTATTGATGAATGTATTTGCGTGGGATATATGAGTGTTTATCAAAAGATGAAATCAAATGCTTTAAAGGATGAACTTCATGAATTATTAATTTTAAATTTTCATATGATCTGATTGTAAACAAGAAACCTGGCTGGTTTGCCTTGAGATATTCAAATAAATGACTTTGTTCGTTAAAGTAAAAGAAAACGATATCTGGTAGGGATGTAGAAAATAAAGGTTTTCATTAAAGACACAGTCCCAGCCCAGTAAAGTGCTCTACCCCATGGGCACCATGAAAATACTTTAATTTAACCTTATACATTTTATCTGTTCATTGACTTATATTAATAGGTTAAACATTTAGGGCAAGTCTAGTGTACTGCAAAGTATTACGATTATCTTATGCAATTATTTATCTTTAAACAAAACAAACAGAACACTGTTCTGTCAAGTACACAGTGTAGATACTGTATGTTATGAGGTGCATTTGAGTAGCACTGCTTCAACAATTTTTGATCATATAGGGTAAAAATGCATTAAATTTAAAGCTTGTTTTAGCGGCCTGAAAATTACTCTCTGACGACACCATTCTCTGAACGAAAAATCTAAATGAATCTATTTAAATTTCAGTACTTTGTGTATTCATTTTATAAGTTACGGACTCAAAAATAATCATCTCCGGAACTCTGGTGCCAGTGAGCAAAGATGGCAGTGAGCAAGTTGTGCGCTGCTAAGGTGGGTCACATATCAGCCGAGCAACTGCCATAGAGATAAATGAGTATCCTGGCGGATCACTCTCAGGTATTATAGACCTCATTGGGACCACTGCCAAATATTTCAATGCTGGAAAAACCCTGCCAAAACAATATTCAACAGCAGAGGTGACTGTCACACAGAAACTGTAATTAGATTTCTGTGCATGTACCAACAAGCCATTAGAGACAGAAATACGCTCAGCAGGAGGGTTATTGCAGAGAGATGTGTGATTTGTAGTCATTATTTTATGACTGACACATTTAAGTTTTGTAATCTCTGAGGATCAGAGACAGGCTGCTGTCTGCCAATGTCTTGCATTGTGTTTAGATAATGAGGGAAGTTCTGGTGTGCAAGTTCATATGCTACAAGTGCTACAGTACAGCAGCAGGCACACTACAGTGTGCAAGAGAGAGAATAGGACTTGTGGGTGGACACTTAGGGCATCTTTGAGGAGCTTAGTAGTGCCTCTTTAAAAATACACAGGAAGTTTCAAACATCAGAAGTGATGGAGTTTGGTAATGCATCTGTGCAGTTCTCCGCTCATCAAAATTTACTTGTTTCCCCTCTTAGCAGCTTTACTCTGGTGAGTGGTGGGCTTCTGTCATGTGTAATTAAGCAGAGGTTTGTTTCTGCTCTGAGGGTAATTGCTCTGTTTTTACGAGATTCCAATTATATTGGCCCACAGCAGACGCTGATTTTTGGTGGAAAATTTGCCAGCAGAGGGCAGAGTGATTTGTTAGCAATCGTTTTATTTCATGGTTCTTTTCCTCCTGGCTACTAACTCCTTTTTAACATCTAAGCTGAACCTTAGTATCAAAAATCTCTCCTAGAAACTGAAGCAAGCTTACAGTAACCTGCTCAAGTTGCAGTGGTGCATTCATTGTGGTGGACGTGTCTGAGACGAGAAGGAGGAGGTTAACAGTGTCTAGAGGAAGTTATCGATTAGCATTGCCATTTATCTCTATGGCAGTTACTTGGCCTGTGCAAGACCCCTCGGGTCGTATGCAACCTGCTTACTGAGATACTTTTTCAATCCAAATTCTGAGCCATAAATGTCATGGGACACGTTACTTTAAAGCCACAGAAAGTATCTGTATAATAATTATTCTGCAATATCTGGAATAATATATTTATTGAAGGGCAATTATTTCAGCAGACTATAACTCACTGTGTAAAATTCACTGTGTTTTTCTGTGTTTTCTAGCTTGTGATGAGTGGACTGTGCTGCCCAAGCCAGATCTTCACCATGATGTCAATCGTTTTGGCCACTCGGCTGTTTATCACGAAGGGTAATTTCAGTGTTTTATATGTGCTCATAATAGTCACTGTGTTTCATAATTCTACTCATACCACTTTAACAAGTGTTGGCATGAGTTAAGTGTGAGAGTAATGTTCTGTCTAGCAACTTGTCAAGGCAATGTAAACCAGGTGGTACTGGAAGGGATGTGGTCACAATAAATAAGAATAATGCAAAACCAAAAGTTCATTCACCTGAAAAGAATGATTTAAAGCTTGTGTTTTTAGGAGAAAACGCTTCACATTTATGCTTTTCACTCTTATACACTTGCCCCATTGACTTTTGTATGTTATTTACTATTGTATGTGCATTGTTGTAAACATTTTTTACAAACTAAAGGATGCTTAAATTGTATTCTCAGTATACCCTTTTAAAAATAGTTTTTATTTCCAATGTAATATTTTACAACTTGGCATAACTAAAAGGGTGTATATTTGTTAAAATAACCAACCACTAAAGAATCTTGTCTTTTGGTTGTTTTAGCTTATTTTAGTATTTTAAATAATTCAAAGTCATTTTAAAGCCCCTGTTGAAGTTTTTTTGATATGTCCCCTAGTGAGCCTGACCCTGTGTATAAAAACAACAATGCCCTGAAGCTAAATGGATACCAGCATATATTGCATATATAATTTTCAGCATTTGGACACGGCCATTGATACGACCTTACCATGATCTGTATTCTTACCCATAATTCCCAGCATGACTGTCAGCTCAGACTGGAACTCTCAGTGACCTCTCTGCAGGGAGCTGCGGCACAATACCGTTTCTCCAGTTCCATGTGTCAATCTCAGCCTCTCTGTTTATCCCACCTATCAACTTATGTTCTTCCTCATTTGCTGCCCTTTTCCTCACTTAACCTTTAGTTCTCCCTGTCCTCCCATCTCTCATTCCTTCAGTGAGGTTAATGTCTTTCTCTCCTTCTGTGTGTGTGTGTGTGTTTCAGGGTGATGTACGTGTATGGAGGCTTTAACAGTCTGATGCTCAGTGATGTGATGAGGTTCACCCCTGTGAGCTGTGCTGTGTTCTTTGAGCAGCTGGAGTGTGTGATGGCTGTGCCCGGTGTAAAGTGTGTGTGGAACTCTGCTACCTCCACCTGTTTGTCCTGGGAGGCAGCAGCACCCTCTGACACAGAGAGCTTGAGGAGCAACTGCACTCCAAAAGTGTGTAAGTGAAGGAGACTGAGAAGATGTCTGTTCTACGCAGTGTCTTCAGCACTACTTGAACAGAAGTTGTTTTTAATCATGTTTGTGTTACAATTAGTAACACAGACAATTTGCATTAATTTATGTATCTCATAGCCTTAAAAACATTGAGCGTTGTATGCTTAAACATTTGAAATTAATTTCTGGAGACAAATATAAATGGTGCTTATAAATTTCATTAAAAACATGAAAAAAGAAAATTTTAATTACAAATACATTCAGAATGGACTAGTTGGAATGAAAATAAGCAGGCAAAAGGCTTCAAGTGTACATGGAAACTCCTTCAACAGTGTTTAAAAAACATCTCAGCTGGATGCATCATGAAGTTGGTTGAGAGAAAGCCCAGGGTGGTCAGAACTTTAATCTAGCAAAAAGTTTCTACTTTGAAGAAACAGAAGTGTAAGATTTGTTTAGTGTATTTCAGGTCACTGTGTAACTATGCTGGATGCATTTGAGGTGATTTTGTAGTTTTGATGACTTACAGGAGTACTACAGAATTAGTAGGTGTGTACAAACTGGTTCTTTGACTGGAAGGGTAATTATAACATTAAATACACAATTAAGGGAAGGAATTAATTATAGTGAGGATTTTACCTGAAGCTGCTGTTACACTTTAATAGTTTCTGGGATCAGACTCTGCTTATTGATTTAATTTTCTTTTTACATCTGATGGCATGCCAGCAGGAAGTACTTGAACCACCAACTGTTAGTTCCCTCAGAGAGTTAGCCAAACAATTTAAAACTATAATGAATTACCCCAGGCAGTCAGAAGATTCACATTACAATACAATTAAGTTTAGTTACAGTATTTGACAAAAGTCCAAGTAAATGAGAAACCTTTTGAAAATACAATATCAACAGTCACAGACATTTGTAACCAGACTGGATTATCTTTCTCTGTGGAGGTCTGATTTAGGACGAGAAAAGCAGTTAATTTTAAATTCCCATCTGTATCAAAAAGGTCTTTATTCTCGCAAAACGTAAAATTGAGCCTTTTTTTCCCCAGACCTGTCTGAATTTTGAGCTTCAGGGATGTTAAACAAAGATCTGTGAGATATAGTTACTAAAAAGAATTAATCTCAAGGATCAGCAGGTGCGACTCTGAATGCACATTTACAGCCTCAGAGAATGTCTGCAGTAATCTGTGTGTGTTTTACAGTTGCAGATGGTGAAAAGTGTGAACAGTATTCAGACTGCTACAGCTGTACAGCAAACACAAACAGCTGTCAGTGGTGCACTGCGCTCTGTGTGTCCATCCATAGCAACTGCACTGGTTCCCGGGTGAGGCTTAACATTATATATACTGTGACTAAAGCTGTGTAATAGTGAGAACAAAGAACAGATAGCGAGAACAAAGTTCTTTCTGTGTAAACTGTTTTCTGTAGAGGATGTGTGAATTCTCAGGCTTTGTTCTGGCATGTCTAATTTGTTTTCTGCCCTGCAGGGGGCGATATTGGAGTATGACGCATGTCCAAAGGACAACCCCTCTTCCGTATGCAGTAAGAGGACCAGCTGTAAAAGTTGTGCCACAGATCAGAACTGCCAATGGGAAGCTAGAAATCAAGAATGCATCGCCCTTCCTGGTAATGACTTGCCAAAAGTGATAACTGGTTTTCCTTTGACATTCACATTTCCAGCAAATAATCTTTGAGATGCAAGGGCATCTTGTGTTGAACAATAGCTTTGTTTCACAATGTAATAAGTGGCTTGCATAGGGAGCTAATTTCTAAGGCAGCATCCAAAGATGATGAAACCTAATGGAAACGATTGATGTTGTAAAAAGAGCAATGCAATAAAATATAAATGGCCTAAATTACCCAAACTGTATGCAAAAGTATATCAGTACCTGTCAGTATGTAATGAATTCCAAGTGTATTTATGTTTGACACATCTGTTTGTCTACCATCTTGTATTTGTTTTTGTCTACTGAGCTCCTCACAATGCATTCTGAGATTGTCTCCTTAAAGAATACATACTGTGCTGCTTTAGAGTTTATCCAAAATTTTAAACAGAATAGTTACGTTGTTTCTGTTTTGGAACAGCTTATGTGTTCTGATGCCATGTAATGCCTTCCTTCATAAGTGCTGCTTTTGTACACTGCTTGCTAGGTTTTGAAACAGTGCAAATGTCTTAATATTGTTTCAGGGAACATCTGTGGGGAGAGTTGGCACCTGGTGGGGAACTCATGTCTTAAGCTGATCACAGCCAAGGACACGTATGACAATGCTAAACTTGCATGTCGCAGTCACCAGGCTGTGCTAGCTTCCCTCACCACACAGAAGAAAGTTCAGTTTGTTCTCAAAGAGGTGCAGAACAGATCATTGCAGGCAAGTTTTTAGCATGATCTTAAGACTTGTGCATATTTACCATGTTGTGGGAAGGTTAACTAAAATCTGAATTAAAACTGGATTCAATTCTGTGTGTGCACAGTCAAAAGCAATGGTGACTCCATGGGTGGGTCTGAGGAAGATCAATGTCTCCTACTGGTGTTGGGAGGACATGTCCCCCTTCACAAACTCTACGCTGCAGTGGTTACCAGGGGA
>JAZGTK010010908.1:0-16034 GCA_036877625.1 Ambastaia sidthimunki | reverse complement strand
ACATTACAGTTTTTTCTACCCCTTAATTGCTTGCCCTCCAAACACAATCTGCTTTGGCAGTACATAAGATGGTATAGGAGTTAACGGAGGCTGGGAGCTGGCATGCAAGCTGTGTGCGCTCAGAAGAGGCCGCTAAGCAGAGAAGACGAGGACTTGAGAAAGCTGGAGACAGCTGATCACACATGCTAGCTGTAGAGCAGCAGGCAGATGCCATTAGAACATGGCTGTCTGTCAGCAAAACTGGCAGTACACAGCAGAGGGAGGGAGATGCTGAAGTTTTGAGGGATGGATGGAGAGATGTGGAAGGTGTGTGACAGGAAGAGTAGAGCAGAGATTGAAGGACAGAAGTATAAAACGAATGTACAGGAAAAAAAGATGATGTAAACAGGGGGAAATGAAAGGGAAAGAAAACACTTTTGAAATCAAAAAGACTATAGAAAATTAGTTTTTCTCGATTGATTTAACATATAAACAAAACAGCTCCCAAAACAATTAACCCAGCCATCAAAACCGAAACTCGTAATTTTCCGAAACAGTTCAATTTAGCTTTATAATGAAGTACTTCATTTTTTCAGATAACGGGTTTTTGATGTCTGTTTGAATTACTTTGTTTTGAGATCATTGACGTTAGTCTTGAAAAATAAGTTAGGGAAAAAATGAGAGAAAAACTAAAGGAAAGAAAAATAAATTAAGCTTCAGCAAATACACTTAAAAATTATTAAAAATTAATAGTCTTGCATAAACAAAAATGAAAAAAAATGGCAGACATATTAAGATAAAGACAAAAAACTGAGAGTTTCGAAACTCTCCATCTTCTTTTTAGCTCTTTAGATTTCTCTGTGATGTCGACACTAAGATAAACACTTTCTCAAACTTTCCCTAAGCAACTTTCTTGTAAAGGATGAGGAAGATCTGAGAGTTTTTGGGATGGGTGGACGGGAGTTCTTCCGTAGCTTTCGGGATAGGCTCTCAACGTCCCGCTAAGCCGTTAGCTGCTGGCTCTAATCCCTTCAGCCAGTGGGGAGCGATGACACTCCGTAAATACCAATAACAAATAACCAAGCGCTGCTTTATCTGTTTGATGGGAGCCGAGTTAATCTGCAGACCGTTCTTGACACTCAATTAAAAGTGAAGAATGTGTCCCTCTCTGAGTTTCTGAGCGATTCAAGGGTGGACCGTCTGCGCACACCACCAGCCGCCTTCGTCACGATCACTGCCTGCAAGTGCTGCATTCTTTCTCACTAGCTAGTACATGGAAATGAGGAATTTGGTAACATAAAGAGACCCCAGAGCGTTTGGAAGATTTGTTTAGTTTAGTGCTGCGGACTTGAGACGAACAAACCAGGAGGACTATAGATAAAAAACATTAAATGAATGAAAGATTTGAAGATGTTGAAGCAATAACTGGACTATGGGGAGCTGAATGCAGTATTGATGACTTTAACCATGTCTAATAATTGTCTTTAATGTGGCAGGTGAACCTTTTGATAGAGTTTCATTTGTTACAGACTTTTGTAACAAAATTTAAACAGTACATCAATTATAAAGAACAATTTATTGCAATTTTTAGCTAATTGCAGTTTTACTTGGCTCAGTGTTACTCCAAAAAATCTATAAATATAGAAACAAAAGTTGTGAATATGCAGTAAGAGTATAAAGCTAAATGTGGATTTCATAGCCCATATAATTTTGTCTTGTAAGGATTCAATAAATAAATGTGAATTTATAATGATGAAGATTTATAATGATCATCTATGTATGATTTCATACACAGCACAGGCTGTGACACAGTTGAGATTTTATCTGAATCTGCAGAGAAGATACATGTGAGATTTCTGATGTCAGAAGATACATTTGTGAAGCTGAACATTTGAGTTTAAGTCCCGATTTGGTTGTTTGTTTATTCTTAATGCTGTCTAGAAGAAACAATTGAGATATCTCGTTTGCTATGTTTGTTTTCCTAAGAGTCTATCTGACAATTTTAACAGCATTTCTCCATTTATTTATTGGTATAATTAGTCCTAGAGGAAAAATTCAAAGCTTGAGTTAAGATTCATTCATGATTCCCTCCTGTGAGGAAACCTGTTTACAATTATCACACATGTGAAATATTCACATGAAGCCTGAAGCTTTAAAACTGCAGAGTCGCTTTTTGATGAAACTGAAGAGTCACTCTTTCCTATTTTGAAATTGCAGGATGAAGTCAGAGGGGAATATCTGCCATATTGCATATTCATCTAAACAGGATATAGCAGATACTGTCACACAACAAACTCAGGTAAGCAGTTTGCCTGCCAATCCAGTCTTAATAGTTAATGGTAAACAAACTTGGCTGTCCTCGAAGGGGGCTCAAACCCGAGGTTTCGGCTTGAGCTCTGAGCTCCACACCCCCTCAAAATGGGTTGTGAAGAAAGAAATGGGGGGAGGAGGAATGACAGAAGAATTGTTGGGCATGTGCAGAGAGATGAGACATTTATAGAGATGATTGACAGGCTCTTCTCGAATCTACATTTATAACTCTGTCTCTGTGTGTGTATATACACTCAAGACCATCATGAGTTATGTACACCCACATATATAGCACAAATACTTTAAATATCCTTGTCTCCTCTTGCCTCTGTGGCAGACAGCTTTTACTTACAAAGTTTGTTTTATAGATTGTCTATCATCTTTGTTGTGTTTTCATTCCCTCACATATCCTTCTATACTGTATATTTTAAGTTTTATTTTTTAATCAATATTATATTATTTTTCTATAAATTATATATGGTAACTGTGGTATCAGATAGTAATTATATGGTACTTTGATATGTGTACAATGATAAGAATAACATATTTACCATGGTATTTACCAAAGTACTGTATTTGTCCAAACAACGTTATTGTGGTAAACTTTCTGGTGTTTTTTTGTTGGTAAAATACAAATTGTTTTTATCATCCCATTTTATCATCACTATTGCTGGCCTTATCCAGGATAGAAAAATCAGATTGCAGCAAAACAATGCTTAGCAATAGTTGTTCGGAGGATGTGAAATGCTTTTCCAAATATTTGGTCATTTTTTTACTGGGCCATTGTTCTGTTCTGCCTCAGCTGGGACTCATATCTTTTTAAAATGCTTTTTAAATGTCACTATTACAACTGGAAATGTGTAATGTATTGGTCTGTGTCAGAGGAAGCCTTGTGTAAGAATCAGGATTGTGTAAAAGCATCCGTATCGTTTGTTGTGTATGACATTTATGAAAGATTTTCTTGTAGTTTGCAGAGACCCCAAAAAGTATTTGGACACTTTAGCCAAACTTTAAAAATATATAAATGTTATTGCATTTGGTAATGCACCTGTTTGAACTTGAGGACTTAAATAACATGTAACCAGTTGGTTAAAAGTAATCATCAAAATATAGTTAGTTAGTTCTGGGAAGTACTTCTAGTAGTATTTTGAAATGTTATTATAAAAGACAATGTTAATTGTACATTTATGGAGCTAATATATAGTTTTAGTGCCAGTATGTGCCTCCTGATATCATTATAAACCACTTCTGATTGGTTAAGCAGGTCACATAACACTGACACAGTGGACGGTTTCTCATGAACCCATTAATTTGGAAGCGATGGGCCAACAGCTCACAATGTTTGATCCAGACCTCTATGAGGGACCGGCGGGGCCCTGACCCATATGTGGGAGGTGGTGGGGGGTAAACAGTATGGCGTCGCTTTAGCGAGTCTGTTAGCATGCGTAAGCAGCAGGGCTGCACGGAGCCAAAACGGCTCTCCATTTTCCTGCACTCACAGAGGAAATACACTGGGCTTTGTTTATGCTTGAGGGGCCTTCACTGTTCAAAAATGTGAGAAAGAGATCGTGGGGGAGGGAAGAGAGAGTAAGAATTCAACTTATCTTCTACTTTCCATGACGATTTAGAGGTTTTTGGGCATTTCAAATAGAAAGGAAGACACCTCAATCCCAGCAGATGGTTGTTAAGGAGCAGTGTGTTCTTCAAAACAATCTGTAATTCCCCCCATTTAAAGATGTTCTGTGGTCACCCACTCTGCCCTCAGGACTGTATCTGCCCTTACATTATTAAATTCACACTGCATAGAGAACAGCCTGCCGTTGCCGGGCCGATAGAAATGTTTTGACACCGGCACCGCGCCGCCCTCTCACCAGACTCGAGCGCGCCAGTTTACCTTCCAAAAACACAACGGCATCTATTTATTTATTTTTTTATTTATCCTGCAAAATGGATTTTTTTGTCTCTCTCCCTTAAACCCTCCATTCTTCTCCCCCAAAGAGGTGCCTCTGTTCGCTGTAGATAAATAGGAATTCCAAACTCCAACGCTTCATTTGTCATGGTATGAAATCCAAGAGTGGAATCTAGAAATAGCTCCAGCAATGTTAATGTGCAGTGCCTGAGGCCTGATAACATGTAGGAGGTTTTTTTAGTGATTTTTGCTTCTTGCATATTTTGTTCTGGGTTTTTTTTTAAGAAAGAGAAGAAAAAAACAAGATCTGCACTTTTCGCTGCAAATATTGCAATATGATATTCCTTTTTCCTCCACAGTGGTTGAGCCCATTATTTAGCTATGACATTAAAGTTTTAATTGAATTGAATGCAATTTACTCTTTAAGAAAACTTTTAATTAAACACCATATGGACAGATCATTGGGAGAACTGGCCTCCATAAAGTTCCCTGAGGGAAATTTGTGGTATAATTAGGAATATGAACTGTAATGACACTTGGAGATTTAATGAAACTCGCAATGCAAATGGGGCTCTGCAGAACCAGCGTTCATCTGACAGAATGACTGAAGTTTGGGGATGCGTCTGGGAAACCCTGTTCCCCGGGGTCCACTTCATGGAAAATATGAGTATGTTGTGGGGGTGGGAACCCAAAAGACTGGCCACATGAGGGCTCGCATGACCTTACCAAGACTAATGGCACACCCTAGACTACTGCAACATTTTGTAAACGATTTGCAATATGTCCCAGACTTCCTGTTTGGAAACGTCGGGGTTATGTCCTAAATTAAATTGAAATGGCCACAAAACAAGCAGTCTTTCAGATGATGTTTAAAATAGAAATGTGGCAGTTTATTAAGCAGTCACCTGTAATGATGTTATTGTAAATGACAGGCGAGGACATCTTTTTACTCTGCATGTCTTCTGTCAGCAGATATTTGTATTACAGGAAACTGTTTTAAAGTTCATTAAAACTTGGTGATGTTGGTCTCAATGAACTTATGTTGCTTAATTTCTCTTTACCGAAAAGGCAGCAAAGATCAATTTCATCACAACTAAGTTGGTTTTAGGACCTAATATGTATATACTATGTACTAGATACTATATGTATTTCATAACTCAAAAGTTTGGACTAATACATTTTTTATATGTATTATATATATATATATATATATATATATACAACATTAAAGATAAATAGAACAATAAAAGTACAAAATCACAATAGAAAATACTGGAAATATGTACATATGAATTATGTAGCAACAACAAAAAGCAACACATCAAAACTACATTTAAGCACATTTTAAAAAAATTCTCTCAACTAACTTTATGTGGAACCACCTGAATGCATTTTAAGATGTTCTTATGAACACTGGTGCTTGTTGACTGTAATTTTACTTCATTATTAAGTCCAACTTGTCTGTCTCAAAAAATGTATATTGGTCTACAAAATCTATTTCTGGACCAGTGGTCTTAAAAAAAAATTCATCTAAGGAAAAATATTTTAGGTCAAAACGATTTAAATATCATGAGAAACATTTATTTGAACATGTCTAAACTTTTTACTGGTATAAAATTATATCAGTAGCCTCACAAATAACAAATATACACAATATATTCTATTTTACAGTTGTGTATCTTTATCTTCAGTAACAATGAATATTTATCTTCTTTTAATAAAATATCTGATATTAGAACTTTCATGTTGAACTAACATTACAGCAAATTACTCATTTTTTCAAGTTAAAATATTTGCACTCAGGCAGACAAAAAAAATAAATAACAGCAGAACACAAACATCTGTGTGTTTGTCGGCACTGAGGCCTTTCTGAGCTTGTTTACTCTGCAGTCCCTCCGCATCTCGCGAGGGTCACGAGGTTAGAGAGGACATCGCCTAATTACCAATAAAAGCTGAGGTAAAACGTCTTCTGTCGTATGGATTCAAAGTCCAGTGTGAAAGCAGCGAGGAAAAATAAATAGCCAGGCGAAGATGTTAAAAGCCTGGTGCACAAAAGAATTTGCAGCAGGAGCCCCATGAAAGCCAGAGAGACAGTAAATATGAGAGCGGAGATGACAAGAAACAAAGACGAGGAAAAGAAAGAGAAAAAGAAAGGGAAAAAAACAGGTGCCGTATAAAAGACAGGAAACGCAGTATTTGCAGCACAACAAACTCATTTACAGAAAACCTGAGACTCGAAAACTATTATCAGCCATCTTTTCTTTTCTCTATAGCCTTGTCTCTTGCATTATGAGGCTGTCTTTTGTTTTTCTCAAGGACATATTAATTATTTTAGATTAGCCTGATTTTTATGCGTAGAATAAAGCTCATCTTTGTGCTGCATAAGGACTCTTTTATGTTTATCCTGCATCTAAAGGCTATAGAGAAGCATTTTAAAGTTTTGAAGAATGTTTGTTCTGATGTAGATTCAGAACAAGGCTTATCTGTATTAAGGCTTATCTGTCCCCTACAGTAACTGCACTTTTTACACCATACAGTTGCTCAGACTGTACTTATATGAACGTAGACATGGTTGAATTTCCTGAATTATTGAATCCCCTGGCCGCTTCCGAGAGGGAAACAGACCTGGACCGGGTTTTGCGATTTTAAAATGTGATAAAGTGGCTCTGATTTGTTTGCACATCCTTCTTAGCCTGTATGCACACTGACATCCATTTAAACTGAGCTGTAAAAAAACTGTTTCAGACATGCTAACACTAGAGTAGGTGATATAATTTTCCCCACAAGCCTCTAAAGAGACCTTTATATTTGCCTATGAATACAAAGAAAGGGCACATATACACACAGGCCCCCTGAAATAACTTCACATTCCACGTTTAATTGAGAACAAAATCCTTCAAACAGAGTCGGTCCAAAGTAAACTATTCAAAATCCCAATTCACAAATTCAGCCAATCAGGTGAGAAGGTGTAGTCTCCCTGGCGATTGCGGCTCCGCCCTCTCGTGTGGGGCACAGATGAACTATTGTCCCACTGACTCGTAAAGCACACAAGTGGTACTGTAACACCTCAGCCAGGTTCACCTACAGAGAATAAACACACTGCTCTAATGATAGAACTGTTTTTCTCTACTGGAAAAATAACAGAATTCTTTATTTATTTTGTACAATATACAGAGTGAGAAAAATGTAAACAAGTCCTGTATATGTTGCCTTATAAACAAAATTTTGGGATATTTAATACATAATATTTTTGATAACAGTAGGAAAACATTCTGACTTGTACAAAAATGTTGCATGATAAATTATAAATATTATTTATTAAATAAATATTATTTCCCGCTGTAACTTTACAACAATTTAATGTAAAATAATTTCTTTTTTGTGAAATATAGACTTTAAAATGTAGTCATAAGTTTCCCATAATTTTGAAAATCTAAAGGAAATCTAAAGGATTAGATTAAATATATTATTAAAACCTGACAAATAACATAAATATGGGCATTTTTATTCAGCATCAAAGGTTCTAGGTTGAAACATAAATGTATAAGGGAATTAAATATTTTATATTTGTTTTCATATTGAAGGATTATAATCTATTTTATGAATTTAAAAAATACAAATATTCCCATATGTAAGTATCTCTCTATTTAACATGAGGTCATAAGCACTGCATACATTTGTTATTAAAAACAATAATAAATGCAGTTTATTATAACAATTTAAGAATTGTTTTAGATGCGGTAGCATGTTAAACTGAAAGAGATCATGTCAGCATATTTAAAAAGCAGTTTCTTTTAAATGCTCTATTGGTCATTATAAAGAATAAACTCAATGCAATTTTACTGTCATACAAAAAAGTAGCATAACTAATAAGACACGGGAAGTTGCATGTCTTGCCGATACAGTGGCTGTGAGTCAAACACCCAGCAGCTCGTTTATCAACACTGTAAGTACGCCACATAACTAGAGGCAATAGAGTCTATTGCCTCTAGTTATGCGCGTATTTACAGTGCTGATAATAATTGAATAGACAGAACGATGCTGCCATCTGTTGGCAGGTTTGTGTGGTGCGCACGCATTTTGTGTGACATCAGACGTGGTTTCTCAAGCATCCGCTGTATTAATAGACTGATAATGATCCAGTCTGGTTTCATATCACGTTGTCACATTTGTTTATCATCCAGTTTTACCCTACATTTCTTCAGTTTTTCCTAAGCATGAACAATGCGCTTATTTTTTAGACAGAAAGATGAATTAATTTACAAAAACACTTGGCTTGTTACAAACAGCGATATAAACATACATTGGCAAAGAACACAATCAAAGGTTTATAAATCAACCTTTGGTAATATGCTGATAGGAGGTCTGTACATCACTACTGACTTTACTGACCTTGTCTGTGATGACCTCTGACCCCAAAGGTAATGTCATAAAGATTAACCACATGATTCCTGGTGTGCAGTTAGTTAATATAAACCTATAAGTCAAATGTGTACAAAAGGTCACTGTGGTGTTTGTTTCAGTTTTGTGGTGTCCTTAAACCTAAACCAGAGATATTTAAAGTTATTAAAAACTCAGGTATGCAACACTGTGGGGACCAAATACCCACACACTAAATATTGATGTGTTGAAAATGTAAAAATAAAGAGGTTTATTGTTCATTGATGATCAAAAAGACAACACATAAATAACACATTTAATAACACATAAATTGATTATTAAACATACTAAATTATGCTTTTACATTTGAAATTATGCTTTTGACCATGTAAAAATACAAAAAGGTGTGTGTGAATAGGGTTAGTTTTAGGGTTAGGTGATAGAATATACAGTATGTACAGTATGTACAGTGTATGTGTGTGTGTGTGTGCAAGTGTGTGTGAATGCAGACAATAACAGAATGGAAAAGGGTTGTTTTAATTGTTTTCCCCGTCTGTCTGATAACATCATATACACTAAAATAATACAGAATAGGCCAAGTGTATTGATCTACATATTTTGATTGTAATAGCTTTGGAAATTGAAAGAAAATAAAGGATTATGTATCAACTAAACTGTTAATCAGGATGGTAATTCTAGCAACAAAGACTCACACAGTCATTTTGTGTGGACCACACAAACAGCTTCCCATTGTTGCCAGCGCTTAACCAAACAGCGACATTGTTAGACTCAAAGCGTGGTGTGATAATGGAGTTCACTCAGTCATTTTTTGCCCAGACAGCAGGACTGTAAGAACTATCAGAGTCAGGATTTGTTCTGTGAAAAGCGACGGCAGCAGCGTCGGATTAGTTTTGAAACCGGCTCGTAACAGTTAAGTGCCGAGCGGCGCTCTGATACAAAGCCTGTTTGATCCTCGAGGATTGTGTGAGGTAAAGCGTTTGAGGCTGTCAACCTCTTTGTCATGATAGCACATGTTTTTCTCTGTCTTCTTGGCCTGCTCGTTCTATTGTTATTATCCGCTCTGACAGCAGCTGTTTGCATTGTCACCGCTGTTAATCTGATGGAATATCTTTAGCTGAACAGCTGTTCGTATTGTGCTACAGTCGTTAATCTGATCCGCCATCTTTAGCTCCTCAATTTGAGGCCTTGAACCAGATCATTACACTGTCTGCTGTGTGTGTTCTTTGTAGTAAATCTGAGCTGGAACTGTTTCACATCTGTAGACAAACACTCCACCGGCCAGCTGTTGCCAGATGTTTCTCACTGGTAATCTTTGACTGTACAATGGCTTTTAGAGCTTAAATACAAAATTTGTTTCAATTCAGGCTTCAATAATTAGGATTTAAATAATATCTCAGAATAAACAAGAATGCACCGGAATAGTTAATAGTTAAAGAATCATTTTGGGGGCAGTTGCGGCCTACTGGTTAAAGAGTTGGACCAGTATGTTGCTGATTTGATTACCACTGCTGGCAGAAAACATCTAAGGTGCCCCTAAACAAGGCATCTGATTGGACAGACATCTGTGTAGTGCAGGATGAGTCATCAATGTTTTTGGTGTGTTGTTCCAGAAGAGACAGACTGAACAAGTGTCTATGCTGAGGTGTACAGATACATTGCCTTACAACTAACACATATGAACTAATATCATACAGTTTAAATGTATATTTATCTTTCATTTTAAATGCTACCCTTGATGGTTTATATTTATAATACATTGTACATATGCTAGTGCAACACGTTGACCCTAAAACGTTTTATTAAACATCATATTAGCATTGCAAGGTATTCCCATCACATTGTGAAGAAACATATTAGTCCCGACAGGATCTTCCATTAAACAATGCAAAAACTAATGAGGTTACAGTGAAATAAAACTAGATCGAGCGAGCTGTGTACAGTTTCCCCAAATCTAAATATCCCCCCGTTTAAAGAGGCATTAAACAGATAAAAATAGACTGAAGACGTCTTTTGTGATAAACGAGGTGAGACTTGCGCTAATTACTGTTTCATCCGCTTGTAATTGGGTTGGCGCGTCTAATCGAGATGAATGAACGCTCTGACCCGCCGCACATTGTTTGCGGCTCGCAAACCCTGCGGCTCTATTCCTCAAACCGTATTATCAAGACCTTGTCTCTACGGGACACGCTGCCATAACTGCGCATCGCGTTATTACACCATCGCGACGCGTTAAAAGAAACGCTCTGAATAAGCCTTTAGCTGCGTTTAAGATTTATGGGTCATTTGGTTGATCTATCACCTGCGCATGATGCATCTTGCGTTTAATTGTGCGTGTGATGTAAAATATAACACCGTAGACTATATGACTTCGTTTATAACAATTGTATCAAATGCACAAATATTCTAGGGTTTTCATCCTATTATTGTGTGTATGAGGCAAATGTAGGCCTCAGGACTGTTGTACCGTCTATGCGTGTTGTTTATATCACGCACTTGTAATTTATTTCAGACAAGTGTTTGTAATGTGACCTTTGTAAAATGGAAATAAGTTGAGGCGTGAACAGCAGATATTGAATTTGGTAATTAATGTGGAGCTGCTGGAGGGACTGAAACTAATTCAATTACAGCAGGAACTGAAGCGCTGTTGTAATTATTTCTTACTGAAACACTGTAGCATAAAATACAGGCATGATTTTTTCATCAACTGTGAACAAAAATGTGGCACGATCCATTATTCAACACTGGATTTTAACATAAAATAGATACTGACAAAAGAAAAAAAACTATGGAAAGTTTTTCTGTGTAACTACAGGTTTGGAGCTGTTTGTGTGCACATTGTATTATCTAAAATATTCAATGGTACTGTATAAAAATAAAGGTCAAGACAAGAAAATGGAATAATTAAATATGTAGAATTTTATTTCTATTCAAATGATTTGATACAGAATCTAACACTTTTATACTCAAATTTTAAAATCTACTATGGAAAATGAAAATCTCAGTCATTTAACAACATAGTTTGAGCAAAGATTTCTTTTACAGTTTGTTTACAGTTGTACATTCGTAGCTATACTCGAATATTTGCATGAGGCAGTTCTGTACAAAGTTAACCCGAATTTTCACCCCTAGCACTTCATTGGCTGACAGTTTGCAACTATCCATCACTTTCTGATGCAAGTAAATGCTAAAGAGTGTAAAAAATTCAGTTAATCTCAATAACTAACTGCAAAAAGTGAAAGATTTTATATTATCTTTTCTGGGCATATACATTTTGTACAAATAAAAATGTAGCATTCTAAATGGTCCATGACAGTTCAAAAAAATGTTATCAGGGTGTTAAATTGACAGTTACAAAAGAACTGGCATAGAAAAGAAGCATTCTTCAAAATACAATAAAACACCCAGATTTCACAGTTTCTAATATTTACAGTATTGTACGTGGTTGTTTGTAATATAGGCAAACTGACACTGGAAAATGAGGTAAATGAGGACAGCGAGGCGGCGCAAAGGCAAGCACTAAAATCTGAGAGCTGAGGTTTGCAATAAAAACACCTTGGTCACATTTTAAATTACTTATGCTTTAAATAAGTACTGAATAACAATATAAATGAGCTACGTGTGATTACTGCTAAATAATAAAGTAGTTTTTGTAAGTGATTTATTACAGTGACCTGTAATATGCATAAAAGGGACAAATAAAGTTTTAATTAATGCCAAACTTAACTAAAAATTTTACTATTTTAGTTAGGCATGCCAAAATCACAGCCTCCACTGGGTTTTAGGTTTAAGCAGATAGAGGCCAATTTAAAGTACAAGTGAGGACCAATTTTGTTCTCAGTTTGTGCAAAGAAGGTGTAGCTATGCTGACCTACGTTCTGAATGAGAACGATAGCTTAGTGCGACTAGCATGCGACACTGTCGTTAAGGCCTTCCTGGAATACATCCGTCAACAAAACCCTCCCAGACAAACACGCAGCACGCTAGCGCTCCACTTAAATAAGTATAAAAAAATGACTTTCAAACAGTAAATGTCACCACGCTTTTTTGTCTAGGTGGAAAAATACACTGTGCAACATATACAGGCCAGAAATATCAGCACTTTGGTGTGGACATCAGACTAGCTTTTGGCTCACGCAGCAACCGCGGCTGCTTCGGCCTTCTACCTGCACCTCGCTGAGAAAACGATGAGAAAAGTGATGAATTCACAGTGACAACATGAGGGAAGAATGTTCATCCAGAAACAGAGACTAAGCTTCTATTGGTCCCTGAATTCCGTCTTACCAAACCTTCGAAGGAACAGAAAGACCTGAAGCTCAATATTTAGATTAAACCGCAGAGCATCAGCGACCGTCCATACAGTAAACCCACCTTAGCCATACAGTACACAGATATCTCCCCTTATAGTTGTGTAAACGAGTAGAGGTGACATTTAGGGTGATATTAGGTTGTTACAAACAACCCCAGAGGCCCTTTTTCTCTGAATGATAATATTTGCTGTTGTTGGAGGCTCTCTGGCCTCTGAGGGGTTATAAAGTGGTGTCTTGGGGGTTTCTTTACACGAGACTCTCCAGGGCTTTTCACATACATGGGCAATTCAAGGCTTCACAGTAAGCCAGGGATATGTGCGTGGTAGTGGGTTCCAGTTGTTTGCTGGCTTCTTCCTCAATTGGCAATACTACTCAACTGAAAATATTGCTACAACCAGGGCATATAGGATGACCCTCTCTTGACCTGCAGGTAAATGCGAGGAGGAGGGCTTAGGGTCTTGGTTTTCTACAACACTAAACCAATTTGATGAGTTGTTGAGTTCAGAGATGATTTAAGGCTTATCTAAAATGATGTGTTCAGACAAGTGCGTGCAGTTTCAGTCTACAAAACTGAAGAGCTTTCCAGTTGGTCCACCAGGCGGAGCTCTTCACTAGAGAGTAACGCAAGCTGCAACCTGGGAGATTACTCCGGAAGGTTCAGTGATGTGACTTCTGGCTTCATCTTGAAGTACTGGCTGAAACGTAGAACTGCGTATCTGTGAAACCAATAATGACGAACGTGTGAGACTGCATCTGTTAAAAATGTTGCATTTGGAAATTAAGATTGAGGATCGAGTGAAATCTCACCCCAGGAAATCAAAGTCAATGGTGGAGTATTGAGCCTGGATTAACGCCCAGAGACCCCAGAAGAAATGAGATGCCTGAGGGAAAACAAAAATTGTTTAATAAGAATTAAACGAAGCCCCATTCCAAATGACTGTAATGAAAACAAATATTTGATCATCATATCATTGCACAGTATCAATCCAAACACAAGAAACATTTGTTTTAATGGCACAAATCAAATATAGTGTAAAACAAGCACTTTCATAACACACACACACACACACACACACAGTAATGAGAAGGGCTTAAAAACAGGCTTAATTTACCTAGAAAAACAGCAAAAAAGGGATTTAATATTTCTTGACAGCCTTTGTGAGTTTCACCTTCACAATGAAGTTGGGGGCGACAGGCTATATGTAACTGTTGCTTAGAGACATGTGACCCACACCTTTCTAAGAAAACACCGCTTCATTTTACGGACCCATTAAAAGGAAAAAAGGCTGCTGTGTGGAGGTTGTTTTTGTTGATTCTGGAACACTGACCGTAAGGTAAAAGCTTATAAAACGTAGCTTATAAAAGCCCTTGTGATGAGACCGAATCAACCTTTCCATCATGCGAGTGCAGATCACGGGTTTCCTCGTCTATAATAAAGTCTCTATCCTTACAGAACTGCACAGAATAAATGTTTGTCTACTTCAGACTCTAGGGCCTCAGACGTGATCTTTGAGAAACTTCAGGTTGTCTTTTAAAAATTCCATCAATTCTGTTGGTAGGGTGTGTAAATATCAGCTGGGGCAACATTTTGTGGTTTATAATGAGGCTAATTTAAGAGACCTCTGGCAGTTCTGTTATCTTCATGCTTAAAAAGTAACTAAACATATTACATATTAGTTTTTGAACTTGGTACAAAAACATCATTCTTAAACGTCTTTTGACCACAAACGGCTTTGTTTTTTTCTATTCCCATTTGTTCATTAAGCTTTACATTGCGTGTTCTTTAAAAAGGACGATTGGCTCTTTTACTTAGAAGGCGGGACTTCCTTTTACAGCAACCATATAAGGTGTTCCAGTTTATTAATGAACCTCAGTCTGTGTTGCAGAGAAAGTTTCCACTCACCAATGCAAAGCGGTTGACTTGCACGTACAGCACCTCAACTTCCGTATTGGACACCTCTGTGCCCAGTGATTTGTACTCTTTGTAAGCCTCCAGATAGGCCCTGAGCCACTGCAGCTGGAGTTCCCGCCCAGGATACAGGCTGTAGTCCACCTCATTCAGACCTGCGATTTAAGACCACACCCACAATCACACATGATCACTTACAGTAACAGACCACCTTGTTAAACGGGTTTGTCAGCTCTGTGTGATGGCATCTGGTCACGTCACATTACCTGCAAATTCATTGAAGTGATTTCCAATGTCAAAGGCTTGATAATTGTACCCAGCATATTCGTAGTCAATGAATTTGACATTTCCTGCAGGAGGGCAAACAAATACGATTCAGTTGATAAAAGCAGACAGGCATTGTCTTCTAAACCCTTTCTCTTAACTGTAACATTATGTCTGTATTAGCAAACCAACACTACATGGGGTATATCTGCAGCTTAAATGACTGATCAAATTCAATCTGTGTTAAGGAGTAAGGGTTTGCATTCTGGTGACAGTGAAGAGAAGAATATACAATGGCAGAAATAAGAGATTTCTCATGGCATGCATGTGGAAAACAAACAGCATGTTATATTTAAGTGTCTGCTGAGAGGAGAAAGTGGAAAACTTGCAATAACATCTGTGATACTATTTTAAGATGAAGTATACAGTTTATTTTATGTTAAAATACTTTATGCAGATGCAACTATTAGGTCACTCCTCTTTCTTTGAATATTCATACCAGCAACACTGGCTTAACCACTGATGCGAATTTAAGGCGGGGCTCTCATTTGCTGACCAATGGCAGACAAAACATTGTTTGGGAAACCTGTTGAACATGAAGCGTGTGGCACAGACTGTCCTTGCAAGTTTTCAACCTTTTCCTGGAAATATCCTGTCTGTTGATAGAGACAGAGTCATACACAAACAGTCATAAAATCTACAGAAGGAAAGAACAAAGCAAAGAGGGTAAAAAAGTGGGAAAATAGAGAAATTATTCACAATAGAGTCGAGCGGACATCTTTACAGAATGCAAAACGAGAGTCGATCGTAGTGCAAGGCCACAGGGTTGGAAAGACGGAAGATAAAGAGGAAATGGGCAACATCGCCATCTCGTGGCAAACTGTGTATAGCAGTGGGTCTAGCAAGCAATGACGTCACAGGTCAAGTGATTTACATACATACATACATACATACA
>JAZGTK010010907.1:0-16034 GCA_036877625.1 Ambastaia sidthimunki | reverse complement strand
CATCTTTTTGGCATAAGTCTCTGCTTGAAGTAGTATGAGAAATTTGCGTAGGCCATCAGATTTTGCAGGAGATAGAGGAGATCCTGCCCCCCCCAAGCCCACTCTCAGCTAGTGGACGCCACGAGCAAGAAGAGGAGGAGATTATAGGCTTACATAAGACCTGTAAAACGAAAGTAATGATATGATTGGATACCTTACATGAATGAATGACATAAGAAGCTACTACTGCGAGTGTTCCTGGCAGAACCATTGCTTGGACCTCCACTTCCTGAGAGCAAGAGACACAAACCAGACACGACAGCAGCACACTAGGGTTTAAGAGCCATAATATACTGATACAGCTTAACTCGATGTAATATAAGACCAGGATGAGTTCAGTGCAGAGCGGACAGTGTCTCCAGCAGTCCTGAGTGGATCTCATGTTCAGTGTTTCAGTGTTTGATTTCCGGTGATGGGGACTTATTATCTGAAACAGTGCAGGTTGCTGCTTATCCTCTGGGGTGTATCGATCCAGTGAGCTCTCCAGGACACCAACACCATTCTATTCTTACCAATGCATTTACTTTCTCTCTCTTCCTCCACTTCTGTGCGCTCTGCCTTTGAACTTTTTCCTTTATGCTTGAGAGCATTATGTTACCAGCATTGACTGTGGAAACTATCAGTGTGACAGCACATACTGTATCATCAAAAAGGAAGTTTTAAAGGCACAGTTTACACAAAAACCAAAATTCTATCATCATTACTTACACTCATGTCACTCCAAACATGAATGATTTTCTCTCTTCTGTGGAATACAAAATGATATATTTTAAATAATGTCTTGGTTTTGCATCCTCTAAAAGCTCCAGTCCTCATTCATTGTAATTGCATGGGGAAAAATGACAAGAACTCTTTAAAATTACTACATTTATGTTTTATGGAACAACGTCAGTTTTGCTTTTGGGCAAATTATTCCTTTAATAGAAAATGCATAACATCGGAATACTTCAAAGAATCTTTCACAGGAGTTGTTGTACGTTTTCTGATTAACATGGAAGTATAAATAATTGTTGCAACAAAGGAATTGTGCCGACACACATCTAGGAATGGCATAAAAAGTGATCAGATAAAACTCTTCACCCTTATTAATGCATTTCTTACTCTTTAATTGTAACTTGCGGCAAAAACACATGGAAATGAGATTGGTTAGCGAGCTAACTACATCACACTTGGCAGCTTTTTTATGTCTTCTATAAAATAAATGAATCCCTTTTAAAAAGATCCTGGTGTTAAATGTGCTTAAGTCATTTTAAATTCATACTTAAATTACATTCCCAGCTGGGCTGATTTTATCAGGCTAAATAACATACAGACAGTAGAAAGTTATTGTTAACCATTATATCATATCTGGCTAGATACTGTATGTTAACAAAATAAAATGACTTCTATCGGTAAAACAGTAAAAAAAAAATCTGAGACCAAAAACAAAAGTAATTTACTTTTCTGTAACAATTTTCCACCAGCTCTATTTGACAGGCTGTTTTTGCTGCTGTCTGCAGGGTAAAACTTCTTTATTGCATGTTCGGCTGCATGTTCAGAGCTTAATGTAGTGTAATGTAAGTGTATGTCCATGTGACCTGTTTTGTCTCTTGGTCTGAGTTACTGGGAAGACAGTTTTGCATTGTGTTTAAGTGAACACCTTCTACCTCAAACTATTTCAAAACAACAATTACATTAATGCTTTTGGCAGATACATTCAAGTTATACAATTTATCAGTACATGTGTTTCCTGGAAATGGAACCCACAACGTTTGTGCTGCTACCTGTTAAGCTGCAGGAACACAATTCAAATCCTGCGTTCCACGATAATCATAAATCATTTATAAACAGACCGAATTTAGTCAGTGACCTCTGATAATGACATCATAAATGACTTAAGCAGTGACTCAAGCTGCTTGTGATTTCCCAAAACTGCTGCTAAATTTTTTATGTTCTTGCTTGACAGCTTGCTCGAAATGAGTCCCAGCATCAGCCAGCTCAAACCTCCTGTGACATCACTGGAAACCTCAGAAACAACACCTCAGTGTTTTGTTCCTTATTCATAATTTAAGTTAACTGTGCAGCAGCTCCCGGTGTGGGCAGAAAAGTCTGTTTGATGTCAAAGTTTGATGTTTGATGGTTTGTTTGGTTGGCATAAAAGCTGTTTTTTGAACTCAATTCTGCTTAAACTGGTGGTACAGTTCGTGTGAACACTAGTACGGTCTACAGTCAGAAAACAAGCCATACAGACTTGCAGATATCACCTTAATCACTATTGATTATAGATAATTTGCCCCTTTAGCTATAGTATGATCAAGCAAGCAACACACATTGTTTGCATCTTTTACAATTCAGCCTAAGTGACTCTACACTACTGGTGAATAAAACCATTAACTAATCAGGAACTAATGAAGTGCTAACCTTAACTACGACTGGAGTGATAGTGACTAAATTATTACATATTTATTTTGATTGGATGTGATTGTGTCACGTCATTTAAAGACACAGCAATACTATTACTTTTCCACACTATTCCCATCTGTGTTGTTGTTTGTGTATACGCTCATTAAGCTGTACACATTAAATGAAGCATTTGTGATCTGGTGAAACATTCTATTTTTGTCCTTCATTAATGCGAAAGATGTTGACAGTGAAAAAACACTCCCTGAACGACTTTGAGCTTTGCGCTTTGTTCCTCAAGTATATCATCAGATTAGTTACGAGAGACGGGCATAACTTGATGCTAAACTTGATGGAAGTGCTGGACCTTCATTGTCTTGTAAAGCATTATTGAGGAAAAAAATGCTATTTTCAGTCCCTTGGCAATAAGAAGTGCTGACAGGCGGATTCATGGGAGAATCAACCGTGGGTTGCAGCTTGCAGATTTTGCATGGGGTGTAAACGTGAGCGTGGGCTGTTCTTTATTGCAAGCTTGATTCTGCAAGCATATGCAGGTGTGTTGACGTGTGTTAAATGTGTCAGTCATGCTGTGAAGTGAAGCACTGAGAAGGTGGTTAGTTGTTTTACTTGCCACCAAGCAGGTTTCCGCCAGTCAGGCTGGTGTAGTGGTTTTATGTGGGGCTTTAGGCTTTTTCAGCTGATTGCACCAGAAGACCAGCTGAAAACCAGGGTTGGGAGACCATCTAAACCAGCTATAATGAGCAAACCATCTCAGGCTGGTTTAATCAGTCTTTTCAGCAGGGCAGGCCTGAACATACAGCCAGAGCATTCTTTCAGCTTTGAACCGAGAGCATCTGCTTGTTCAGCATTAGTCGCCTCAGTCATTAAGGCATTCAAATTGAGCCAACTGACCCAAACTTTGACAACAAAAGTATGCATGCCATCTGTTTCAGACTTCATTTGATGTTCCATTCCCCATTCACTACACCCACAAGCGTAGCAGTTCTGAGTAGCTCTTTAGAGCCTGTGTTGATAGTTGTATAATACACCCTCACAGTCTTACTTTTTCCCATCACTCGCAGTTATAGATGCGTTTTCCCCTGAAGACGCTAAAGAACATTCCCTTGCCTCACTTTGAATGTTTTTCATTCCAAGCAAGCTAATTCATCAAAGTGAAGGTAGCATTGTGCTCACGTGAGGCCTAGCTTTAAGAGAGCATATTGGCGTGTGTGAAGAAACAGAAAGCCCACAGATGTCAAGCGGGAAAGTCTGGGCATTAATCTTCATGCCTCCATCTGCACACGCTCTTGCCGAGGTGCATGTTAGAGCAGTGGGGTCGGGAAATCCTCTGTTGCTAGCATTAACCTTTGTTATTAGCTCTCGCCACTCTTACAACTCAAGAGTCAGCTACACACTAATAGCTTTCTTCAACTGATGCAAAACTTGTTTCACAGGATTTACAACACATTTCAAAAATCTTTATGGGTCAATAGCTATCCTCTGGCTGATAAATGAATACTTTCACTAAGTATACACAATTACCAGCTTCTAAGTGAGTTTTTTGAGGGTCATATGCCTTTCCAAGGGCTTATTAATATATTTTATGTTATGTTTATGGATATGTCTTATATAAATGCCTTGAATTACCATGTTGGGTTTAACCTTACCATCATGCTATGCCCCGTCTCCTTGAACTGTGATTTAGTATAAAAATTAAGTATACTATGACATAAACTGTAATATCACCATAAATGCCACTGCTGTATATATATATAGTCCTAATATTAGTGTAATTAATGCAGATGATGTAATACCTCTGTTTGCTTATGTGAGAGCAGTAAATCTACTGATAGATGAGTCTCTGAGATTCAGAGCCTGTGTGTGTACATGGCTCATGCCTCACAAAAACTAATGCATGTATTTAATTTTAATTTCCTGTGTGGGTTAGCAGCTGTCTGGTTGCCCTTTAAAACAGAAGCTAGTCCGTTCATCTCTCTGTTTAGCAATTATGCTAGTTGACTTGACAGCTGACTTACGGTCAGGAAAAGAAAGATAAGATCTGTGAGCACTAAGAAAGAGGCTGATGGTTTATGCCAGCAGGGAAAGTCCTGAACTGACCCATGCATGAGAATTTTGCTTGACTTAAATGTTATGCTATTTGGTAACGGTGTATAATTGCTGGTTATGTGCATTTGAGTCATTGTGACGTCTGAAGTACTGAACCAGTAAATCAGCTGTGAACTGGTTAAGAGTTAAAAATGCTTTTTAAGACTTTAAAAAGCGAAAAAAGCCTAAATCAGCCCTTTAGGTTTTTAAGGTTTTTTAAGGTGTTCTGTTCCATTCATCTGCACACAGTTTAGATGCTTTAAAAACATGAATACATCCTCAAATCTTCTCCAGCAGTGTTGTTGTAGTGTTGTGGCTACAGTGTGAAAGAACAGTTCCTGCCCTGATTCCAGTCACAGCTCAGAATTAAAAAGCTAAATATTTGATCCCATCCCTATTAAATGCTCATTGCAATCTCCAGAGCCTGTTTATTCTGTAACGTTAGCTGGTTGATCAGTCCTGCTATCAGAGCTGACAACTGACCAGAGAAATGTCTCAAACTGCTGCCTCTGTATTCCCAACACAGACAGCTATTAGACAGGATTGCCTTTTCAATGCACAGACAAGCCATGAACAGCGTCAGTGAAGACAGCTGTGGAACTAGAGCACATGAGGACATTGTTTGCATACCATCAGGTACATGTTGTCTTAGACTCTGTCTCAGGCTTAAGGTTTAAATATTCCACCTATAACAAAAGCAATACATCACCCACTCTCAGCAGTCACCTGGCGCTGTTACTAAATCAGCAGTGTTCTCTGTCTGAGTGAAAAGACACAGAGCAAGTATTCTGGGCTTGTTGTAGCTTCAGGTACTGAAGAGTTACTGACCGCGTGATTGTGCTGATTGTGCTTATCAGGAGAAACACATTATAAACTCTATCAGCCTGACTGCTGAATGTTAAACAGCTGATGTCACATCCAGTTCAGTCCAGCAGGGTTGTGCTAGAATTCATCATTTTAGAATTCATTAATTCCATTTAATTTTCTGAATTTTTTACTGATGTTGCAAATATAATGCAGAACTGCAATTTAAATTTGAATTGTATCAAAGTAGGATTAAAATTAAATTAAAAAGTCATAGAACTGCAGTAAGTGTTTTTTTATTAGAACAATGTAAAAAGTTTTATCAATGATAAATGTTCGGGAAGACAAACTTTGATGATTTGGCAAAGGTGACTTCACCTTGTTTACAAGTTTATAGTTAAAAAAGTCTCTAAGTTTGAAGGTTTTATAGACTTTAACAAACAGAGAAAAAGATATTTTATAGTGTTATAGAAATGTTTATGTTTTAATAAATTTCATAAATTATCGTAACCAGAATGCCACTGTTTAAACTTCAATGATCTGTATTTAATTAAATTCCACTTCCTGTCATTCCAATTCAACTTCCTGTAACATACAGTCAATTCGATTCAAATACATACTCATACATTAGAAACTAGCCAATTCTTAAATTCAAAATTTTGCAAAATTTTGCAAAATTTTGCACAATCTGACACTCTCTTATGCTGCTAGATCAAAGGGCCGCAACATGTAGGTTAAGTAGGTTAAAGCTCACGGGAGCACTTGTGCATTACTAAAGACGAGTTGGTTTGCACCGTATGCTCAGACATTGCTGCATAGGTGGCTGCAGAATCCTGCAAGGTAACATCTATCATCCAATGGCAGGTCAGTGCAATCCATCACTCGTTTGGCCTCTTAAAAGATCCAGCGGCAGTGGAAACATTCCTGGGTGTTAGACTGACCCTACTGGGTGGAAAAACCACCCACACGTTTCATTGCTTTCTTTAAACGGAACTGTTATTCCAGCGACGCTCACAAACAAGTGCTCCCTTTCCGGACTGAAGACAGATTAGCATTAAGTGTTATCCAAATAAGACCTACACGTTGTTTTCCTGCAAGTGTCAGAGTTGGAGAGTAATGTGCCATCTGTGAGAGCATGAAGTAGGGACATTAAGCGAGGCAATCACGCCTTGATTACTCTGAGGTAACGGGAGAATTTGGATGGAGTCATGGACGATTTTGGTTGCCTGAGGTTGTTGGTTTAGGAAGTGTTGTTTGTGAATGAAGACAACAGACACAACAGTGGGAAAGTCGATAGAAAAGTCGAGAGAACAGAATAAAAGAAAGAACCAGGAGCATAAGTCTGTGTTATGAAAGGCTTTCTCATGGGGAGCAATAGTGTGGAATACAAAGCAGGGCTGTCAGTGAAGAGCCTGTTGGCCTGACAGAGCGTGTTCCCTTCACAAACGAGAGCATCTCTGAGCAAACAGCTGCAGTCACCGTCTCCCCTCTCTCCTGTCTGCCGTCGCTCTGCCGGTCCAGTTCCTTTGGCCGCCCTCAATAGAGATGCTGCGGTGAGAAGATTGATCAAAGTCAAGTGCCGTTTTAGAATCAAATGCTTTTTCATCACAGATATGAAACCCACATTCAAGAGTCATCTTCAAATGTGGGAATAATTGTGTTGCATTATGTGTATTATGTAATTATAGATTACATTATATGTTAGATACGTATACATGCTGTCTATACTAATATATACGCGAAGAGCACGAATGAGTTAGCATGGTCAGCTTTTTGCGAGTGTGCCTTGAAGGGGCTGCAAATTCTCAGAAAGAATTTGAGCTGCTAACAGTGTAAAACTAACTGTAACATTGTCTCTACACAGGAAGTGGGAAGCTAGATGTTTCCATTATAATGTTTCCATTATAATTAACAACAGTGTGTTAATTAACAATAATGCAAGCATGCGGTGTTGCTGTGCTTGCAATGCTAGCATGGTGTTAGATTGCCAGCATGCAAAAAACCCACTTTACAAACACCAGCACTATAGTCATCAAAGTGCTGATTTTTTTTTAATTCACTGCCTTCAACCATTTTTATTCAGTCTTTGCACAATAAAAGGTTATTTGGTGTCTGGTGGATGTGATTGTGGTTCTCTAGTTCTACAAACTCTGGTCTGGGAAGATTTTGCACACCTTGGTCAAAGAGATTTTTCTCATCAGAGAAATGATTTATCTTTCATTCTTGCTGAGACATGCCTTGGCATGACATGATAAATGATCTAAGTGTGCTAGTTTGGCTCTAAACACTGGCATCAACTCAAAAATGCTTTGTATTTCCTTCAGCTTATCAAAGTTTTTTAAATCGAGAGTACATGCTTTGGACCAAGTCATCAAATTTCACTCCCAAGAATTTCCCCTTTTGACTCAAACACATCAAACTCTCAGAAAGTCTCTTTACATCAGGATTGATTGGGGGAAACAATAACAATGGCTGAGTAAATGGAGACAAATTAGGCCAAGTGATGTTGGTGCTCTGAGTATCTGTCAAAACAGATCTAAAAAACGAGGGCCAGGCTTCTCTCCGACCCCTGCTGGAGCTCAATCTTTCCCAGCTCCCTCCTGCTGCCCTCCTGCTGCCATCCTGCATGGAGAAATGGGAACATGGGGTAGGGCTGATTGTTAGTTTTAGGCCTGTAAACTATGGGAGTGCGCTGTAATGACATCCAGGTTGGTTTCATTTTGCACGGCTCATCGGTGATCACTGCTGGAGGACGTGTGTGCTGATGGAGGTGGAGAAAGAGGGGCGTGCAGCAGGACAAGGGGTCCGCAGACACAAGCCTGCCATGGGATGTTTACATTCCATCGGCAAGGCCACACAAGTCCCTCGATCAAAGCGGGGCGAGAGGTAGAGCGGCAGAATAAATGTGCAAGTAATCTTGGAATAAAGGCATGTTTTTTCTCTGAGGGCCCGCGGCAAATTCAGCAGGTACAAGCCATTAACTTCAAACCTAGAATGAGTTAGATATTAGAAAATAATTGCTGAGTCCCTAGACAGCAAAGTGCATTCAAAACTTAAACTAGATTTTAGAACTAGTTTAATTTAATTCTGATTTGTCCATTAATCCACGGATACAATTATTCTAAGCCAAGAAGACTTTGTAAGGTGTCAATAGTGCTTCAAGAATAGTTTCCATGAAATGTGGATTTACTTGTAGATTCCAGAACATCTCTATTTAAAATGCTTTTTGATTTGGCTGGTTACCAGCTCCCAAACATTCCAGAAAATCTTGGCCCAAGGTATTGCTTTAAATGTGAATGAAACATAGTTTGTGAACAATTTTGTTTCTTTACTCTATATTTACACAGAGCTCATTGAGTTGGACTGCATTGGTTTTGGTTTGCACAAAAACCCGCCCCTCTGAAACCATTGCCACACTGCAGAGTTCAAACACTTTATTTTCTTCTAAAATGCCAAGACAGGGTCTCCTCACACATGCAGGGCTGGATTGTGTTTCTATTTGTGGAGCTTGTGCCATAACATGATGAATTTGTGCCCTAACCAGCAATGTCTGCAACAAGCAAGAAGACATTTTGTTTGTTCTCTGTTTCAGTCATGTCATACTTTATAGCCTCGCCCACAGTGGAATTTCATTGCTCCTAAATTCTGGTACGGAGTTTTTCCATTCCAATTTTACATTTAAAATACAACACCACAAGTAAACAGTCACTTTTGGACCCTTTTTTGTAATGCCTTCATGACTCAAAGTTCCTACATTATGTGATAAAATCATATTAGTAAATGTTTGCAGAGACAGATATATAACACACCTGGTTTTGTCTGTTTATAATCATACACCTGCAGAACAAATGTAAGTTGGTTACTAAGTAAAGTCTATGTTGACAACTATGTTGACATTTTAATCTCACCTGATCATTGAACAATAGTCAGATGTCAGAGATATTAAGAGTAATATCCCACATCCAGCTTTAAATTGACATGAAATGATTAGTTATGATTCTGTTGTGTTGTTTTGCATTGATTTCACAATGGAAGCACACAGTTGGGACACGGTGGAAAACTAGAACAAATTCCTGCATACTTTGCAATCATGATAATTGCAGTGTAGCGTCACCGCCACATTTGGTCCAATTGCTGCAATGCACTGATGCTGTCAGGACCATGATGGAGATGTTTTAACATGATCTCCTCAACACTCCACTTCTGCCTCAGATTCTATGATACACATCTATCCACCTGATGAGGTGTGTTATGCTGCCAGTGTGAAAATTCCCAACCTTGCGCCGATCCAGTGATACTGAGAGCAGCTCATATATCTGCACAGCCTGTCAGCCGCAGCCTCGTCTCCACACATGGAATGCTAAGGATGCATGTTACTGTGTGTTAGCAAATGAGGAGGAGGGTGCTGTTGCTGTGGAGGGCATTTCTGAGATTACCATCCAGTTCAATCAGGGTTGCCTTTGTGTACTGTGGCTTTGGGTGCGAGTGGGGTGCTTTAATCTCCTCTGGTGCCGATTTGCATTGGAGCATTGCCTCATGCCGTTCTCCATCACAAGGGGCTGTTGAGTTGTACATCCTGTTTCTCCTCCGGCAGACTGGTCATGTGTCTGCTGAAACAAAGCGAGACTGAGTTTTTGTCAGAACTTCCATTGAGCACTAAATTAGAAACATAACCAACCATTATTTCTTAAAAAATCATACAACAATGCAAGAGATCAAATAGCAATATATGACTTACGATGTTAGCGAAATAGATGAATATGCTTTTTGAAACACACAGGACAGTACATTCCCACATGTACTGGGAAAGTTATCTTAATGTTTCATAAAAAATATGTGTCTAAAGCTCTACAATGTTCACAACAACTGTTCAGTGTTCCTGTGTGTTGTGTTAACAGGTTGTGGGTTTGATTCCCAGAGAACATGTGAACTGATAAGAAATGTATGAGTTTAAATGATTTTGATAAAAGCATCTGCCAAATGCATCAATGTAAAACATCCTGTAACAAACACTGAAGTGTTGAGATTAACAAGCTGTGAGAGGCTGTACATTACAGTTACATGAAAGAGAAATAATAATGATATTTATGTTCAATAAATAATCATGAAATTTGAATTAGTCAGACTGTGGGCCTGTTTACAGTTGCTGAAAGGGTAAATGTCAAAGATCATACAGGGTTCCAGCAGGAGTTCTGGTTCTCACGAGAACATGTGGTGCGTCACAGGAGGTCTGGGAGGAGAGAGAAAACGAGGAACAGCCCCAATAGCTGGTGTTAGCGAGCATCCCCCCCCGACTAGTGTAAGAAAATAAACCCACATTCTCAACATACAGCCCAGGAGCCCACAGCAAGAGGATAAATCTGTCTGATCCGTGTTGTATTAAACTGATACTTTCTAATCCTATTGACCTTTCCAGAGTACGAGACATTTCATGACCTTTGTTTGTGTGAAAATCCCTCAGTTTCAATACAATATCAGCCAGAGGGGCAAAGCTGCCACATATGCCACATTTCCACCAAGCCCACCCTCAGCCTGAAGTCTTGGTTTTTGCGTAAAGAACCTTTGTGAGCTAATATTGCAAATTCTGCGTGTATATGTATAATTTTCTTATTTGTTTATATGATTTACTTTTCTTTCAAAGGGACAGTCTCATATAAACTGGAAAGGCTTGTTTGTTTTAAAATTATACGTGTCATTTATCATGTTTTTCATAAACTATAATAATTTTAGTATCATTAATTAGTACTCTGTACTCTGCATAATGACAATTAAGTTGAATCGAATCTAATCTAGTATTACTAACATCTTACGGAAAATAAAATTTTTAATAATACCATGTGCTATAAAAAAAACTATATAAATAAAATAATGTTTAATTGAATTGGGACTTATTATATTGGATGTGTTTTCATGCTGTTCCGAGTTGGTTTGATTCTGATCCTCTGAGGACTAGTGAGCTTTACAAAACAATGTTCTGACAATTCTAAATGTCAACAGGCTTCAAATTGTATTGCTTATAGTTGAAAATGTGCAAATACTGTAAGTTCAGACAAAATGATAGTTTGAAAGCAAAGGATCTTTTTTACAGAGACAGCTTCTGTTTGTGTAGCGACTGATTGCTTTGTGCTTTCACTGTGTTTCAGAAGGACAGCTGTTCCTCATCTAGTCAGGTAATCTAGCTGTCTGGCCCTCTATTGGCCGGTCTGGAATTCCCTGCACAAGCAACACTGCACATGTCCTGCTCATAAAACCTTTAACACTTCCATGTGGGTGTAAAGTCTCTTCTCTCATCTCTACATGATGCCTCTGCTCACCTCTGTGGCTGGTTTACATCTACATTATCCCGTGTCAGTTTGACTGCTCCTTAAACTTCAACTGCGTTTGTCTTTCCATCATATTTCTAATAGGACTTTCAGAGGTTTTGCACTGGAAAACAGCTAATTACAGCTAATTTGCATGGAGTGAAATGTTGTTTGGCTCATATTTCTGTTTGTTTAAAGGTAACAGACGTGATTCTGTGAAATAAAAATGCCACCTTGTGCCACCATGTGGCAGCACTTTAAAGAAACACATTTCACACTTTAAACAGTAGTACCTGCTGATTGTGTAATGAGAATTAGGCATTCTGAGCTAAAAGTTAGCAAATACGAGCAATTGTTATCGGGCTTTGTTCTCATGTCAATGGCCATTATGTCCCCTATCACTGCCTGCAGATGAGCTAGAAATCAAATGGATTTGAGACTCTGCAGGAACTACAGACTGGCAAAAGTGGGGCGACAAGTTACAAAAATCATCTTAATGAGACTCCTCAAAGAAAACAAGGCAGAGGGCAAAAGAAATGACTCGCACTGAAGATATTTGGGGGGAAGATATTTCACAGGGTTACACAGAAACAGAAATTTCACTCAAAGAATCTTCTAAAGAGACTTCTAAAGATTTCTTATAAAACAGCTGTAAACGAGTTTTGAAGAAGTTCAAGTTTGAATTTAGGCTTTTTACCCTCTTATTTCTAATGTGCGTTTGAAATGATAAATTGAGTGATAATGATGTTTTGTCAATGGACGCAATTAAAGTAGTTCAAGAAATGATCCTGCATGACAGAGTTTGTATTGAATATAAATTAGTTAAATTGCATTCAAATTGAAGAGCTTATAATTACCCCAAATTTAGAGCTGAAGGAATTTATAGAAGGATAATCAGGATGATGAAATGAGCAGACATCAACTCTTTCACAGTCAGATATTAAAGCACAAGGTGATGAAAGATGTTTCTCCAGCCTGTGATGGACTGAGACAAAAATCATTCATCAAGTTATTCTGCTCTCATATCCTTTATTATAAAATTATACATCACATTCTGAAATATCTTACAAATGGATCTACAGATGCCATTTTCTGTAACTGCATTTATTTTCTCATTGCTTATGTCGTGATTCTATCTGAAAAGATAAAGCAACATGCCCTTCGTACAGATTTCTGCATATCATGCTGTCTGAATTGAGCCCATATCTTACAGCACATCCATGCAAAAAAAATAGTTTTCAACTTTTATTGACCTTCTTTCTTGATCACACCAGCCTTTCGGTTTCCATTTAATTCAACACTGCAGTATTACAGACTTTGACATTAGAGGAAAGTTCATGGGTTTGGTTTGGTGGAGGACAAGTGTGTGTGGATTAGGCTACAGGGGCAGTGTTAGGGTAGCTGGGTGCCCCTGTTCACCAGAAAGTCATAATGAATGTGTGAAAGGATCTTTGAGGTGTTTGTATTGCTTTGTTTGTATATTCTGAACCTTTATGTTCCTGACACAGTTACACAGTTGCTTGTGGTTGCGTGACATGAAGAAATATTTTTTGTTTGATGTCAAAAAGTTGTGGCACTACTAGCATAACTATATTTTTCTGTAGCAATATAGTAGCTTTTCTGGTAACATGCTACATTGTAGATATGGAAAAGTGAAGATTCTGACCTTCTCTGTGTTTCAGGTGCCAGGATTCAGTATGAGAGGATAGGAAGTGATGTCACTATGCAGTGCGGCTCTCTGGACAGCGACGCTTCAGTAACGTGGAAAGTGAACGGAACGGACGTGAAGGCTCGCAGACGAGAGGAAGGACCGCGGCTCATCCTGCTGGAGGTGGACATGAGCAGCAGCGGCCTGTACAGCTGTTTCCAGAACCCTGACGGTCAGCGCCGAGACCAGATTAATCTCCGCGTTGGACGTAAGATTTTCTACATTTGACTTGATCGTTCTGGAGTAATATATTCTGTGTGACTGTGTAATACTAGACTGACTTCATTAATACAATATATAGACATTCAAACTCTAGAACCATAAATGCCTGTTAAACATTCAGTTTGTAAATTCCACACAATTCTCTGTCCTGCATTTCTTGCTTTCTGCAGATGTCATTGTGTTTTCCAATTTCATTGATGGAATTTAATATAAATCTTTTTTAAATGATATGTAATGCATTTATGTACATACAGTATAGCAACTTCCGTTGGTAACGTAGTGTAGTAGCTACTTTTTTAAAGGGTAGCTTGGTGCTAGTTTCTTTTATTCTTTAATTCTAGTTTAAAATTACTTTAAATTATCAGCAGTGTGTAGCTTGACAAGTTAGAGCTCCAAAGTGTCTTTCCAACATAACATAGTAATGATCAAACTGGTAATAACAATCAAACCCAAAAGCATCAATGGTCAATTTTTAAATCAAATACAAACATTCAAATACACAGTTTGTGACTCACTGATTCCCAATGCAGACAAATGTATTTCTCACTAAATGCAACATAATTCAATGTGAAAGCCAAAAACAAGCTTTCCTGGGTATCTGTCTTTAAACTCCTCATGCTGTCATGGAGTCAGATGCTGTTGTTTGTGATGTTACAAACAGACTTTGACCTTTGCTGTGTTTCAGGTGCCAGGATTCAGTATGAGAGGATAGGAAGTGATGTCACTATGCAGTGCGGCTCTCTGGGTAACGACGCTTCAGTAACGTGGAAAGTGAACGGAACGGACGTGAAGGCTCGCAGACGAGAGGAAGGACCGCGGCTTATTCTACTGGCTGTGGACATGAATAGCAACGGCCTGTACAGCTGTTTCCAAAACCCTGACGGTCAGCGCCGAGACCAGATTAATCTCCGCGTTGGACGTAAGTCGTGTCTGGTCTTCCACATTTGACCTGCTTATTTGTTTGAACCTGTCGTCTGGTTCAGTTTGTTATGCTTGTGGCTTTGTGTACAACTACAATTACCATATATGCCAGAAGTAGTAGATTATCTCTAATTGCAGCATAGCCAGACCTGTTAATTAGAAGGTTGTGCATTTCCTCTTAACATCATCTTGGAGTATCCGCTTCTCAGAACTTCATCCTATCAGACTGTGTATCTCTGTATCTCAAGTCTCTCCTCTTATTTATTATGTCTTTTCTGAAACTCTGAAGACTGTGCTCAGTGTTTACCCCAACCCTTTTTTCGTAAACAAGCCTGCGCTCTCTTCCGCCCCCTGTTACCCTGTATTCTCAGTGAGGCCAGAAGCCTCTTCTTTGGACCTTCCCGCTTGTATTTGAAAAGCCTTATTATCAACAACAAACCTCATTGTTTGACCACAACCAGCTCTTGGTTTTCTGTGGCCTCTGGTCCTGAACCTTACACTCCTTTCCTCTAGCAAGCAGCTTCCTCCAGCTGTATGAGAGTCACAGGGGTACGAGATTTGTGTCTTATCTGTTTGGTGGGTGAGTGGATTTATGGTACTGAAGCTTTCTTAAAAGACTACACAGTATGATGTCACATAAGCCTAGTTCAGATGTACTCTTCACAGCTCAGTTCTGGAACCTATAAAGATTTTTTTCACATTTTCTGCAGTGATTTGGGGTGAAAATCTGTGATGTTCTGCTGAATAGATTTAAACCTGACAAACTGTTAAATTGAGTCAAGCCTAAAACACTGTCACTGGTAGTTAAAAGCATCAATTAGCTACAAATATGGAATGGGTGGGTGATCTGTATATTCTGTAAGATCTGTATGTAGTTCTGTGGATGTAACAAGTCATTAGATATTTTAGAGCAGAAACAATGTTGAATTGTGCACAGTGTTGTCATATTAGCCAACCTGACAGATTAGCCAACAGTCATCTCCATTCCATCTTCATGCTCATCTCCAGGATCTAAAAAAACATTATTTATGCCTTGCATTTCATGAAAAAGTGATAACAGACAGCTATCTCTTGTCTTAACCAGAATTGTGTTGTTTGCTTTCTATTTCTGACATCACACTGCATAGTCCTGCCCACAGTAAAGCTCATTGGCCCAAAATGTACCTACCTATAGTTATACATAAAACATTCGATGACTGTGTTGTGTTTTTTAAAAATGAGCAGAAAACAGGTGGATGAAGGAGTTTTGTGAGACTTTAAAGAGTATTTTGATTCATTCCCACTCTCAGATAAACCCACAGCTAAATTATGAACAGCTGTAGCAAATGTGAAAAGCACCGTAATCAATATTATGTGACAAGATGCCACCCATAACACTGCCTGACAGCAATTTCATTGACTAATCAAATTAGAGGAATGGAGAGGGAGAGGGTGGAGATGAGGCCTCTTATGAAAACATAATGAGAAATTCTCTTCATCAGCCATGTCTGTTTCCGGGGCTCCTGGGAGGGCCTGAGCAAAATACGAGCAAGATCCCATGATTAATAAAAATG